>BRDA01001754.1:0-18593 GCA_036984385.1 Crenuchus spilurus
GTCTGATACTGATTATGTAAAGCTGCTTTGTGACAATGTCCATTGTAAAAAGCGCTATATAAATAAATTTTGATTGATTGATTGATTGATTTAAAACAGCGCCCCAACTTTTTTGGAATTGGAGTTGTACAAGAGATACACAGATCAGCCACTTAAATAAAACCAACTACACTCATTGCCCATTTTGTCAGCTCCAGTAATCACTGGTGCAATTTGCAGTTCTGCAATTACAGACTGCAGTCCACCTAGCAGCCTCTAAAACTACATTAAACAAGTTTTGACATTCCCTTATTCTTATTCTTTTCATCAAATTTCATGTCTATACCTGAGTTGAACTGGCATTACCAGCGGGTCAGTGTTGGTGTGTTTATGCAGGTAACTTGTAAACCATAAGCCTGATTTTCAAAAACAAGGCAGCATTGGTTTCTGTGGCTAAAGTTGAGTTCAACACCTATGACATCAATACTGTAAATCTGACAAAAATGATGCAGCTACTAAACTTATGAGAATCATCACTATTTCATAAGTCACAATTTATTTTAAATATTTACCAAAATTGTCATAAATGGTCTTCAAGGCTGGGCCAAGGAGTGGCTCAGTGAACCAAGGCATTATGACACTATAATCAGAGGATCGCCAGCCAGGAGAGAGCAAAATTGGCCTTTCAAGGTCTGTCAGTCGATCCATCAGAGCTGGGCCACCAGAGACAATGTATAGGCAGCAGTTAGAAAAGAGGCTTCACATGCATCAGGTCAGGCCTGTGTTAGTCTTCATCCTCCTCGGGACATTACAAATGATTGTGAGAGTCCTAGCAGATGGGTGGGTCAACTGACTACGACTACACTGGGGGGGAAATAATGTCAAAATTTTAATTAAAATAAAATAAATGGTCTTCAAGCCTCATGCTAGTCATCTGTTGCCTTTGTGATTATGAGTTTGCATGAAGTGCTTTAAAATGTCCTGGTAGACGAATGTGCTGACTTTGGATGACCCAGCTCCCCAAACCCTCACTGAATGTAAATAATGCATTTCATTTGTAAATCAAGGTCTTAGAGTCTGAAGGACGAGTGGAGAGACACACAGTCCAAGCTGCTTAAGGTCGAGTGTGAAGTTTACACAATCAGTGATGGTTTGAGGAGTCATGTCATCTGCTGGTGTTGGTCCACTGAGTTATACCAAGTCCAAAGTCAGCGCTGTCGTCTACCAGGACATTTTAGAGCATTTCATGCTTCAATCTGCTGACAAGCTTTATGGAGATGTGGATTTCATTTATCCAGCAGGACTTGGCACCTGCCCACACTGCCAACACCTGGTTTAATAACCACAGTATCACTGTGCTGGGCAGTAAACTCACCTGACCTAAACCCCACAGAGCATCTAAGAGCTACTGTCAAGAGGAAAATGAGAGACACCAGACCCAACAATGCAGACGAGCTGAAGGCCGCTATCAAAGCAACCTGGGCTTCCATACCACCTCAACAGTGCCACAGCACACGCCCACCTCCATGCCACGCTGCACTGATGCAGTAATTCATGCAAAAGAAGCCCCGACCAAGTACTGAGTGTATGTTGAATTGGTCTTATATAATATTGTAATGTTTTTAGACACTGACTTTTGGGTTTTGACTGGCTGTACAGTCATGGCCAAAAGTTTTGAGAATGACACAAACATCAATGTCCACAAAGTCTACTGCTTCAGTTTTTATAATGGCAATTTGCATATACTCCAGAATGTTATAAAGAGTGATCAGCTTAACAGCAATTAATTGCAAAGTCAATATTTGCCTAGAAAATGAACTTTATCCCCCAAAACACATTTCAACTTCATTGCAGCCCTGCCTTAAAAGGATTAGCTAACATCGTTTCAGTGATTGCTCCATTAACACAGGTGTGGGTGTTGATGAGGACAGGGCTGGACCATAATCATCAACATTTAAAAAAATAAACATTTGAAATAGACACTCTGTGTGTAATTACTCTATATATGGGTTTTACCTTTTTAATTGAATTACTGAAATAAATTAACTTTGATGATACTCTAATTGGCCCTGCGCCCAGTGAGGGGGTAGGGGACTAACCACGACCCTGATAAGGATTAAGCGGGTGTGATAATAGATGGATTCTCTAATTGTTTGAGATGCACCTGTGTGGAGAAATGAAGAGCTTTCTAAAAGGTTCACATACTGTATTCTACAGTAACTTCAAGTTGATCGTTTTTACCAAACAAAATCTACTATGACCTATATAGCTGTAAAACACATTATATATATATATATATATATATATATATATATATATATATATATATAAAATTAGGACACTTTATAGTTTAATAATTGCTCTTTATACCTTTAACCACCAGGTGCCAGTAACATGCAACATTTTCAATTGAGTCTTGTTGTACGTCTAATGCATGCAGAAGAAATATAAGGAATTGTCTACACATGTAGCACTGCAACTCTAAACACTACTAAAAAATCAACACAGGCATTATACTGTATTCTTCCAGGAAAAGGGAAAATAGTCAAAATATGAACCTAAATACAAAATACCAAATTAATAAAGCTATGCTGTTACCTTAAAGGCTAAATTTGCATTTTAACAATTTTCACTACTTATTAAATAAACTACATGTACAAATTAAAATGAGTTTATATTGTGAATCCATTTTGAAAATGACAGAAAAATATGTTTTCAGGCCAAGTTTTTGGAGCAAGTTGATAAATGAATAATGAAAGCTATAAAAAAGGGATTCAACATGGCTCAGAGTCATGTAACAAAAGACTGCTAATGCTTTCGCTCAGGCCCTGCCTCATTTTTAAAGAATTACATCAGTCAGAACGAATGCCTGTATCACCTAGAGGCAACACTGTACTATAGAGCAGTGTTATTTCACAGCTTTAAAAAGGCGTGAATTCATTTTTAAAGACAATCGGTTTTGCCAATCAAGGTCAAATGGCAAACCGAATTCAAATGTATTTACAACTACTATAAACAACCAATGGCACTTGAGACTTTTTACAGTGTAGTCATACTCTTAGAAGTGTCAAAATATGTTTCTTCAGTTTAGCCATGGTTTTTGAAGTAACCAGAATTTACAGACCTTTAAAGATGCCCTATTTTGTAACAATATCATTTTGAAAACTTCCAACAAAATGATGCCAAATTTTCTACGAATAAATTATAATATAAACACCATTAGCAAGGGGCCCTGAGTGGACCAGCAGACTCTCTGATCGAAGGATCGCGAGTTAGAATCCCAGGTCATGTTGCCAGAGAAAGCAGAATTAGCCGTGTTCTCTCTGGGTGGGTAAAATTGCAGACTCCTCCAAGCACTAAATGTCAGCTGGCTGAGGTGTCTGCCAGGTGATCCATCAGAACTGGGGATCCTATGCTTTCCACCGAGCGCATTAGCTGTCCGGTGATGATGTATCAACAGCAGTTGGAAGAGTCCGAGACATTACAAGTGATGGAGTCAACTAATGGGTGGAACAATTGGCTACCAAACACACCGAGTAGAAAATCATGTAAAAGTTCAAATAAATAAATACCATTAACAATGTACATACACTGACAATGTTATATAAAGGTTTTGTAGAATAATCTGGTAACAGGGGATTTACCAAACAATTTGAGAGAAATAATGAACTTCCCATGTTATTGACCAGTTCAACACAATGAATACCTAGTTTAGAAATGTTACATATTTTTGTTAAGAGGTCCCTTAAGCAAAAACCAGATCATAGCAACCACACTCACATTCATGTTAACCTTAAAATCATTTCAAAGTGATTTTAAATCCACTGCAGTGACAGAAAAATGGCCTAACGTTAACAATAAAAAGGGTCTCTCAGTGATTAGAGTGACAGTAAAAATCATGGTCTTTATTTAAAAAAAAAATCATTACACAGACAAACACACATGGTAACAAAGTGATTATAAGTATATATGGGCTTTTCCAGTTAAAACTATGCATTCACTCTTAAATCTTTTATTACTCTGAAGTGATGCATTTTCTCCCAGCTGTTGTGGTTGTAATACAATTGTCAACACGCACTGCTGACAGGCCCATGAACATTTAAACATCTAGTTTGGCAGTGATGGTCACAGTTGGCTAGAAAAACCAATCCCTTTTGCCCCGTGGATTATCTATTGCTCTATTAAAAAGAGGTAAATATAGTCCATAATTCTTAATGAACGTTTAGTGAATTCCAGGACTTGGCTCATTCTGCTCCAAGGATGGTTACTATAAGCCCAAAACAGTGCAGCGTTTCACACAGTGGTCCAAAAGAGTAGGGGGTGGGATGTGTTAAAATGCACAGAAGAGTGGGTAAATAATCAATCACAAAACATCATACCAAGACAAAATCAACTGAAAGTCAAAAATCAACAGCCTTTGCAGAAACACTGTAAAGCTGTTTTAATAGATAATCTAAATGTTTTGGGCCAAAAAGCCTGCATGAACAAAAACAGGAAGTGGAGATGGAAAAGAGGAAAAAGGTGAGAAATTATGGGCATCAATGAAGCTGATCACAGAGCAAAAATTATATTAAACAGCTTAACGGCATGAGAAATTATCTCCAAAGCACAGGATCATGTCCAAAAAGGCTTTTGGGGCTGATAAGCAGAAATCATTTTAAAGCACAAAGAGGAAATGAACAAATATGACTGTATTTGAGCTTTGTCAGAACCAAAGCAACACATGTTTAAAGCCTCACATGTAGCATCTCAATGGAAGATGAATTGGCACATGAGAAATGCTCTGATAAAAGCACAAATTTACCAAATACCCAGGTTGACATTTTGGAGTAGCCCTACACATTCAGGTTCTGAAATGATGAGACAAATTAAATGGAAAAAGAACAATGATCCAGACAAGACTGCAGGGAATGTGGGGGCAGAAAGCAGTTGCAAATCACTGAGCTTTGCTCCAGTAGCTGTGTGGCTCTGTGAGCTCAGTTGAAAACAAAATGGAACTGGAAGTGAGAAAGATGATGCAAAACAGCTTTGAGTGGATTATGGCTGGACCAAATGTGAGAGAAGATGAGATGACGGTGTTGAAACGGGAAACAGGGGCGTGTCCTGGTCTAGGACCGTTAGAAGCTGTTGAGTTCGCTCAAGGTCTGGTCCAGAGTAGCGTGGATCTTGATGTTCTCCTCTTTGGCGTCTTTGAGCTTTTCTGCAAGACGAGAACACAAAGTATTTAAACTCCCGTTTCAGGATCACCAAAACACCAATATAAAAAAATCTTTAGCATGTGATGTACGTTATGGTATGTTTTTGGTATTTAATTCTTAAACCCATCCTATTTGCATAAACCACATTCTCTACTTTTAGAAACTGGACAAGTGAACTAAAGTTTTTTTTTTCCCGTTAGCGGCCAGCAAACATTGACACTGAGGTTCCGTGTGTTTATTGGCATTTGTAAAAATTCCACTAGTAAGGCACCAAACATCTAGAAATGTTACAGAACATCATGACATTCATGGAAATTTGATGCAAATTTGAACACACACGGTGCTAACTGAGCGCTATTATAAGCATCTCGTTTGTTTATATTTATATTTCAGGCTTTGTTCTTTTCTGCACTTTAACTTACAAACCCTGAGAACTGAATCATTTTACCTTTTGGCCACTCATTATGCTCAGGACTTACTGGTTGATGTTATTGGAATTTTTAAACTTGCTTATAAATCCGCATTATTACAACATTTAGGCAGAATTTGTATTTTAATTTTTCCCTCCCTCTCAGATGCAAGTGTGACGCTCATGTATGTCTCCTCATTCCCAAAGTATTTTAAAAAATATTCATCATCTCATTGTGTCTCCCAGATCTTTTTAATCCTACCAAGAAAAAAAAACTTTTTTTGGGGTGGTGCTGCTAATAAAACAGTAAAATTATTATTTATTTATTTTAAAAGACTTAAACACTTTTTTAAAGTATGTTTTAAACATACAATAGGAGGTTATTTTATGGTAAAATTGGAACAAACTACAAAACTCTACCATAAGATGCTAATTTTTCACTTTTTAAACACAACACTGAGTCAGCACTAATCGTTTTTCTGCATTTGATCCAGCTTATTACTTTTGTTTTAGTTTTGCAATGAAGCGGCTGGTTTTTATTCAGACAAGAAAATGTTGCATTTCTGACCTCTAGTGGATGTTTTTTTAGCCAAACATACATCTACTGATCGGTAGAGATGTCACAATCACATTGTGTGATGTTCAACACCTTCAATAAAATATGACAAATATGCTCTACCAAACAGTTGAGCAGAATGTTTAAACAGTCAAGCTTAAAATAGAAAAATTAAACCCAGTATTAATTTAGTTTTTGTGCGTTAACTGAATCACATAGGAACTGTTGGCGATATTCTGAGTGAAATTAGTCAGAACGTACGAGTTATTACCTTTATACAGGTAAACCAGGATCATTTATACAAGTCTCTGCTCCATCACCATGCAGTCAGTACGAGTCTGAGGTTAAGTCTAGTTTTCATATCTTCTGACTGATGGAGGTGGTACTTACTTGTTGAAGGAGTAAGGTAACGTACAGAAGTGAAAGCAAAAGGAGCTTAGCATTCAGCTCAGCCTTTAGTTTAGCCGTCTCCCATCAGGCAGCTGAATTAAAACAGCTCAGTAAACTACAACAGGTTCTCACTAATCATTACCCTTCTCTGCTTCTCAGCTAAAACAGTCAAATTGCAGCAGCAGCTCTTAAATGCAAACACTATTGATGCATTATACTGGTTCAAATTTATTAAGCCTATAAATGTTGTATACATCACATACTGTGAAGCATTGCAGTCACATTTTTGCAATATCACCTACTGTGCAAATTTTGAACGGGCCATTTAAAAGCAGCATCATTTTGCATGCAAAATAACAGCAAAGTCTTGAAGTATTTAGAAGCAAGAACCCGAAATGTCCCTTTCTCTTAACGCTCAAGTTGGTGCTCCCGCTGGTGGCATATTAATGAAATTCCACAAAAACACTTACATAACTAGATTTTATCCTAGAAACAAGACATACCCCAGAAAGCTTAAAAGGTCTTATTTTTATACACACACACATATACATATACATATATATATACATATACATATACACATATACATATATATATACATATACACATATACATATATATATACATATACATACACATATACATATATATATACATATACATATACATATACATATATATATACATATACATATATATATATATATATATATACACATATACATATATATATATATATATATATATACACATATACATATATATATATATATATATATACACACATATACATATATATATACATATATACATATATACATATACATATATATATACATATATACATATATACATATACATATATATATACATATACATATATATATACATATACATATATATACATATACATATACATACATATACATATACATACATATACATATACATACATATACATATACATATATATACATATATATACATATACATATATATACATATACATATATATACACACACACACACACACACACACACACACACACACACACACACACACAATGCTGCTTGAAAGTTTGTGAACATCTTAGAATGTTCTATATTTCTGCATAAATATGACCTAGAACATCATCAGATGTTCACACAAGTCCTAAAAGTAGATAAAGAGAACCCAGTTAAAAACATGAGACACAAATATTATACTTGCTCCTTTATTTATTGAGGGAAATGATCCAATGTGTGATATTTGTGAGAGGCAAAAGTATGTGAACCTCTAAGATTAGCAGGTAGGTTGAAGGTGAAATTAGAGTCAGGTGTTTTCAATCAATGGGATTACAATCAGGTGTGAGTGGTTTTATTTAAAGAACAGGGATCTATCAAAGTCTGCACTTCACAACACGTTTGTAGAAGTGTATTGTGGCATGAACAAAGAAGATTTCTGAAGAGCTCAGAAGAGTTGTTGATGCTCATCAGACTGGAAAAGGTTACTAAACCATCTCTAAAGAGTTTGCAATCCACAGTCAGACAAATTGTGTACAAATGGAGGAACTTCAAGATCACCGTTACCCTCCCCAGGAGTGGTTGACCAACAAAGGTCACTCCAAGAGCAAGGCGTGTAATAGTCAGCGAGGTCACAAAGGACCCCAAAGTAACTTCTAAACAACTGAAGGCTTCTCTCACATTGGCTAATGTTAATGAGTACACCTTCAGTAGAACACTGAACAACAATGGTGTGCATGGCAGGGTTGTAAGGAGAAAGTCACTGCTCTCCAAAAATAACATTACTGCTCATCTGCAGTTTACTAAAGATCACGTAGACAAGCCAGAAGACTATTGAAAGAATGTTTTGTGGACGGATGAGACCAAAACAGAACTTTTGGGTTAAATGAAAAGTGTTATGTTTAGAGAAAGGAAAAGACTGCATTCCAGCATAAGAACTTAATCCCGTCTGTGAAACATGGTGGTGGTAGTATCAGGTTTGGGCCTGTTTTGCTGCATCTGGGCCAGGACGGCTTGTCATCATTGATGAAACAATGAATTGTGAATTATATCAGAGAATTCTAAAGAAAATGTCAGGACATCTGTCCATGAACTGAATCTCAAGAGAAGGTGGAGCAAGACAACGACCCTAAACACACAAGTCGTTCTACCAAAGAACGTTTAAAGAACAGTTACTGGAAACGTTTAGTTACAGTTATTGCTGTAAAGGGGGGGTCACACCAGATACTGAAAACAAAGGTTCACATACTTTTGTCACTCACAAATACATCATATTTATTTATAGAGGAAAATATTCCAAGAAGTATAATATGTCTCATTTGTTTATCTGGGTTCTCTTTATCTACTTTTAGGACTTGTGAACATCTGATGTTCTATGTCATATTTATACAGAAATATAGAATATTCGAAAGGGTTCACAACCTTTCAAGTAGCCACTGTGTTTGTGTTACATATAAATAAATATATATTTTTAGTTTCTTGTGAAAGGAGCTTAAATAAACAGCTGTGCATATTTTCCCACCAGCGGGAAAAGTGGGTTCCAGCTTCCTGGAACCTATGAATCTGTATCCGAACAAAAGACCTCTCCCCTGATTGTTCACACCTCTCAAATATTCAGTGTAGGGTTAGTGGCTGAGCAAAAGAGGGTCATCTCATTTGTTAAGCTTTAGAATTAAAACCATGTACAATTTCTAAAACCTATAATGATCAGTGTGTAGCCAACACCTCTGTTTATTCAGTTCTGAGCTCAAAAGTCTTGACTAGAAATGTTTAGAGTGCTTTTCACAATATATCAGCACATCTGAAAAACAGGTTTTTGGAAAGTCTGAGTTTAGAGCAGATTTAATCAGAATATAGATGTACAATAGTCTTACTGTTTTGACACTGTTGTTGACAAATTTGTGCTGAAAAAAAAGCCTGGTTTTTTTTAATGGGTGCAATTTGTAAAAAAGTCAAGTCTTGTCAGACTACCTGAGTGTCTGAAATACCCTCAGACTCCTGAGGTTTAAGTGTCTCTAATGTCAGCAAAACAAGTCTCTTCTCTGTTTACTGTTTTACCATCAGACTTATAAAACTAGAGAGAATATCTGACCTTAAACGTGTGATAACTCCAGATTAAGCTAAAAACGGCAACAGTTTATGTAACAAATTTCTAAACATAATTTCAGTAATGTCAATACGTGGAACACAATGGAAAAACTACATGTATACAGCCCTGTTTAACTGGAATAAGTACAGCAAAGCAGGCAAAATTAAAAATGACCACTTTTTAAAAAAAAATAAATGTAATGTTCCTGGTTTCCTATTTCAACTAATGAAACCTCAGAAAAACATCTGTTGTGTATTTTGTGTACTGTGAAAATATCAGGTATTGTGATTATTTTGACATATCACCACACAATTGTCTCATTATCCCAACCCAACCCAATAAAGAGAGACAAGTAAACATTTAAAAGAAAGAACAAGGGTTTTGTTTTCCCCCTTCCCTTCATTAAGCATGTACACAGAGCATCAAAATACAGCAGAAAGACAAAGAAAGAGCTGAAGAAAAAGCATCGACTAAAAGACTGTTCATGTCCAATTACTGCATCAAAGGCTGAGTGAGAAAAGAAAAGACAAAGAATGCATAGAATTAATAAATAGACAAACAGTAAAGCAAATAAGGACAGAAACATGAAACTGAAGATACAGAGAGAAGATGATGATGATGATGAAGTGGAGGGGAGAGGTGGACAGAAGGCGAAGAGGGCCAAGTAGAATTTCTTGAAGTCAAAGTCAGCCAAAGAAAAGTCCAGAAATGTATTATCTGTGAACAAACGGGGATAATCAACACCTCACTACAAAGAGGCAATGTTATACCAGACAAAAACCAAACCATTGTTAGAGTATATATCCTAAAACCTACAGTTATTATTCTATTTTGCTATGCCCATTTTCTAAAAAGTAGAATTTAGGACCAAATCAAAGTTGATTAGCCTTAAAGATATATTGTTCTATTGTTACAAATGTAGTAAAAACATCTGAATTTTTCATCTGCTGGTCATTTTTCCTCTGTCAACTCCAATATTTCACAGCATTGCTAAATATCAAATGCTATAGCAAAAGTTGTCAGCATGGGCCCTTTAAAACCAGCATCACCACCTGTGTTACTTAACAGAACACCACAGCAACTTTGTGAGAGCACAACCATAATAAAAGATCAGGGTTAATAACACTCTTCAGACTCATTCTCTCCTGTTTTCACACAAGCTAAGCAATCAGACACTCCATGCAGTGCTTGCGTCAGTCACAATAGCACGTTAGCTGCTCACACAGCACACTGTTAATTGCAGGGCATCAGTCACATAAGAATTACACCTGCAGTGCCAGCTCAAAACGAAACAACACAGTGGAGTCAGGACAGCCGTTAGAGCTGAATGTATAACCTGATTGCTGTGTTCAAAGTGAAGCTCTGATCAAGTCTAACGCTAACTACGCAAACAGTGAGGCTCAAATCACAGTGCACACGAACACTCTACAATCCAGTAATTACATAGAGGTCATGTCGTTGAGGGCGTGATCCAGCTCTTCACTAATGGCCTTGTACTTGAGTTTCTGAGCATAGAGCTCATCTGTTCAAAGAGAGAGAGAAAGAAAGAGAAATGCAGAAAGAAAAACAAAGGCCAAAATAAACAGAAACAGATAGAAGGGGTAGAAAAGGACAGGCGAGAGGAAGGATGAATAAAGAATACAGCATTATGATCATCATTATGCCAGGAAAGACAGGATAGCAATAAACATCGAGTGATGTGATGTCTGATGAGAAACAGACTAAAGTACACAGGAGGAGAGCTTTGTTGCAGGATTCAGAAATATGGAGACAGTAAGAACAGGAAGTTCAGGTGAAGGCCTACCTTCCAGGTCGTCAATGGTCTTCTCCAGCTTGGCCACAGACCTCTCTGCAAACTCAGCACGGGTCTCAGCCTACAAGACAAATGTAGATGGTCAACAAAAGCACAGAACCCATCATCATGACACTTCACACCGAAAAACAACTAGTGCAAACGCATCTTCACTACAGCGAGCAAAATGACCTCATACTTCAGGAGAGACCTGAGCTCACCTCTTTCAGCTTATCAGTCAGGATCTTGATCTCCTCCTCATATTTGTCTTCCTTCTGGGAGTACTACAGACAGACGGAGAGACAGGGTGAACAAAAACAATTCAGACTGAACATGCTACATGCTTTTGGATTTAGCTATCGGTCTTTCAAACACCTTACTACACACACACACACACACACACACACACACAAAATAACTAAAAAAAAAAAAACCCACTAAACACTATAAAAATGAGAGAAAATAAAAAAAAGTCCCACCCCAGCAAGTCAAAGGAAGCTACTGAGCATTCTGCTCTAAATATTTCTGTGCTGGCTGGGCTCTGGTGCTGCTCTTGTGCAAGATTTGAGACACCACACAGCTGTGAGGTGCCAGGACTTTAAAACAGATCAGGACATGTGCAGAGGAATGTAGAGCAACACGGTATGTAAGATACAGAATGATCATATTTATACATCAGCGAGACCAACACTTTCAGTCGTTAAGGCAAGAAAGTCATAACAACTGACTGACGAATGAGAACAGTGCATGTTTGCCACACGACTGGCTCTCAATTAAATGATGAATTCAAATCTAACTGAATACTTCAACTACAGCACTGCGTTAATGAGAACAATGCATATAAATGAACTCATCATTTCATAAAAGCAGAAAGTTATTTGTCATTTCCTGACAGTAGTCAGTCCATGCTAAACACACACACACACACACACACACACACACAAAAGACACATGCTTGTATAGTAATACATAAACCACCAACACATTGGATCAAGCAATAGATTTAACAGAACCGCCATCTGAGAACAACATGCCATTTGTGGGGGCTCCACTAGACCAAGCTGAAAAGGACAGCACAACTAAAAACCTCCTAAAACATGTTTTTATTACATAATAAACTCCTCTGCTAGCACAAGACGTGGTGGCACGTGGGGCAACCGTGGCCTGGTGGTTAGGGATCTGGTCAGTGAGCAGGATGTCATAACTGAAATGCCCTTAAGCAAAGTACCCAACCCCCAACTGCCCCCCTGGGTGGCGTGGACAGAGATTCCCACCGCTTCAGACGATCACCTTAGCAAAATGTTGAATCCAAGTCATATTTCATTCTTAAAATGCCACAGTAAAGCAGGAAAACTGGCTGTTAAATGTAGGTTCTTATTAAATTGATCTGGTTAACACCTACTCTGAACGTCATAAATCCCCTAGTTCTTCAGCCCATTACTCTACTCTAGTATTAGTTAAGAGAGTGAAAGATGACCAGGAGATGGCCTATTGGAGCTGTAAGCCCAGCAGGGCGCTAGATCATTACACCAACATCCTCAGGTGTATGCTGATGAACATTTCAGGATGAAGGCTTGGGTGAGTTAACAGTGGGGGGTTTTGTGGGTCTTCCACATTCCTGCATTAGATTAGAGCTTCTTCCTGATATAATGGGCTCCACATTGTTATGTGGATTAATATGTTTGGCCTTTCTCTGCAGATGATAAAACACAGCTGTACAGTCAGGAAAAGGCCACTCGTAAAGACATGACATCATGTTATGTCCACATGACCAGGCAGAAGTCATTGTTTAGGCAATTATGCTGGAGCAAATTTGATTGTGTAGGGAATGGGAGGGGTGGGAAGCATTTTCAAGGAACGGTGCTAGAAGACACTAATAGGTGGCTAATGCACAGTCGTCCACTCTTGCCCATGTTCACAGCACTGCGTTGAATAGAGAGGTTTGATGTTAAATGTTCTATTTTAGAGACACGTGCTGTCAGAATGGTGAAAGCCTTTTAAAACCTACCATAAATAATCTATTTTCCACTATTTCACCATTCACAGTAAATATAAACAATGAAGGCACAAACAGGTTCACTGTCCATTTTGAGTGTTAAAATATGATCCCTGGTCACTATCACAGATATGGTAAATAAGGTTCTCTACATGGCACCATTAACACCATCAAAACAAGAGTAATAAAGCAGTGGTGCTTTAAAAAAGTCAAAATGCTAAAAGGTGTAGGCATGATGATATGATGCCATGACTGAGACTGCAGCAACAGGCCTGAGAGAAGATGAGACACACTTGTTGGTTCTCAAACATCATGCAGCACACAGCCCTACCTTCTCAGCCTGGGCCTCCAGACTCTTTAGATTGTTGGTGACATTTTTCAGCTCCTCCTCCAGCTCAGCACATTTACTGTAAGCAGGGCAGCCATTTTGATTTCGGAAGAAGCAGCAGATAAAGGAGCATATGGCAAGAGGGGAAAAGTGAGAGAGGAAAAACAGCAAATACAACAAAGTAGCTGAAGAAGAACAGAGCTCAGAAGTGGACAGAAAGAGAAACTGCAGGTGATGCCTCTCAAAGGAGACTGAAGTGCCAAAGTGAAGCTACTGTAACTATTGATACACAACTATGTACTTTCTCTGAAGTAGTTTTACAACAGACCTTCACCATGGCAATAAAACACACGATTCATTGAGGGCAAAACACTTCAGATGCAAGTTTCAAACAGTGTATACAGCAGACTTTATTTTACAACATTAATGTGCTGATATGGGAAAAGCTCTTGCACTAAATTCATTATCATGCTGTGAGGAGTTTCATTTCACTCAGTTCAGCATGCCAGAACAGCAACCCCGAGAACAGGCCAAATCATGCAGGTATTGTTGGATGAATATCTCTTCTAGTGATGTTAGCCCAGAAACAGAAGGAGTGTGTGTGTGTGTGTGTGGGGGGCGACTTGAAAGCTGCAGAAAGCAGCAAAAGTAGAGACTGAGAATGGCCGTTGCCGGAGGAAGGAGTCCAGTGCATCTTTTTGGTTACAATTTAAGTTCATATACATTTTGAAATCTTTCACTGAAGAACCAAAGAACCACACTCGTACATTCCCAGTTCACGTAATATAGAATATTATAAACATAAATGTAAATACAGCTGCCCTCTAACCACAGACGATAAAATAAGAAATCGGTGAGCTTCAAATTATGCAGAGTTGCCAGTTTTGGATATAAAACCTACCTTTCATGCACACGCATTTGTCATTTTATGAAAAATACTTCGCATACCTATTTTGTAAGCTCAGAGCTACTGTTTGGATCACAGCTTTGCCTGCTCATTTGATTAGCGTCACTGTACCACATTCATCAGTGGAACAGAATCACCATAAAAACCACCTTTGACAAGACATGTGGATCAAGACAAAGCAGGAATACCTATTAAAACTATTAAACTGGCAAGACTGCATAAATACACGCACAAACATTACATGTGTACCTTTTCCTCAGAAGCTTGCAGAGTCTTCAGTGATTGATCCAGAGACCTTAGCTCATCCTCCAACTGCTTCTTATTACTGTTAGTTCATCAAAGAGGGATCACACCAAAAATAAGACGGGCCAAAACACAGGGACAAGGGGAAGGTGGTTAGAGATGGATGGACACACGGAGACGGACATGAAACAGTATTCCAGTTATGACAAATCATTCCTCTTGTCATGCAAATGCAAACAAACATTCTTCTCATGCCACTATAATATCTACAAGCCTTATGATGAACACATGACTAGAGACAAAATAAGAGTTGCATAAAGATAAACTATGCTAATGAAGGAGGGCAATTCATAAGAAATGGGTGTGTTATGCTCAGACAAATATGGTTTTGGTTCTGAAAGAGTGCATGAAGAATGCAGTGTGTTGATAAGATGTGTGACTCACGCCTCAGCAAGCTCAGCCCTCTCCTCAGTGCGCTCCAACTCGCCCTCCACAATCACCAGCTTACGAGCCACCTGTACACACACACACACACACACACACACCGGTCATTACTACCAGATGCTAAGTGCCTCCATACCAAGCAGCTGGTGTACAGGCAATGTGCTCCTCATGCGAGTGGGAGCGTGTCGGATGACATCACCAGTATGCATCACCAGGTAGTGTAGAGTGAGTATGCTACAGGAAAACCTGTGTAAAGTGCTTGTACCTGCCAGGGCACAGCATGTGCTCAAGCACACCTTTTCACTCAAAAGCATCACCTGGAACAAGAGAAAGGTATGTGTGTTTTTGCCCACCTCTTCATACTTGCGGTCGGCCTCCTCAGCAATATGCTTGGCTTCCTTCAGCTGGATCTCCTGCAACTCCATCTTCTCCTCATCTTTCAGAGCCCTGTTCTCAATCACTTTCATCCCTCTATTAGACACAGAAGAAAGACACATTTTGGTATGAATGGTTTTTGGAATTGATGAATTCTGAGGCTGCAGGTGGTTCGTAAACTGGTGGTCACTGAGGATGTGTTCATACCTCTCGCTCTCATCTGCAGCTTTTTCTGCCTCCTCCAGTTTCTGCAGGGCTGTGGCCAATCTCTCCTGAGCTCTGTCCAGCTCCTCCTCAACCAGCTGGATACGCCTGTTCAGAGAGGCCACTTCAGCCTCAGCCTACAACACACAAACAATTATTTAGTACCACAAAGTAATTTAGTTGAAAGGAGAGAGTAAGAGACTGCGAGAGACAGAGGGAGGAATGTAGAACACGTTTGACCAATCATGACTTATATAGTCAATGACCAACAGAGAGACTCAAATGAACAATGAGGAGAGAGACATGCTGGCACCGCCGACACAATTGGATAAACAGTTTGCATTGGCCTGCTCCTACAGCAACTGAAGTTACCATCTATGTTCATGCTGCACCTATAAGTCAAGGTGTCACCAACGATGTTTCACAACAGTTGTGAAAGGAAAAGAGCTCTCTGGCACAGCTTTCTGTTTAACCAGTAAAAATGAAAGTGTGGAGAGACAGAAAATAAAATGATCATCTGAGTAGTTCAAAGTTAGAACAGCTTAAATGCTTTCCTTTTTAAAAATTCACACTGTCCTAAAGTAAAAAATAAGTGGACTACAGTAGGAATGAGAGTGCTAACAATTATAGCATTACAATATGGGATATTTAAATGTACTAGTGTTGATGCAGCCATATCTTCTTATAGATCTCTCACTTACTGCCTTGCATGGAAATCAGTGACTTATCAAAACCAAGCATCTGGATCCACCCTACCTTTTTGCATTGCTTACAGTTCAGGTATAGTTGAGCATTGTTTATAGTATTACTACTGTGAACAAGTACAAGCTTGTTGTTGTTGTTTTTTAATTAATAAAGCCACTGTGCAGCATACAATAAAGGTCAATAGTTACAAAATTCTGAAAAATCACATTTCATCCTCTTAACCAACTACATTTAACCTGAAAAGATCATTACATAATATTATTATATAGTGATACAAGGAGTAAATCTGTTCCTCAAATATTTTTCCCCTAATTATTTTTGTTCCGTTTGCAACCATTTTAGTTTCATCTTTTCATGACTTTCAATAGTTCAATAACATTACCACAACTACGCTCAGAACAGGCCACCAAACCATCACTGGGTACACATCCACAGATCATTTATTAATTAATTTTTAACCCAAATGTGTTTGATAGTCAACTGACTCGTCCATTCATAGACTCTCCTCATCACTTGTAATGTCTCTGACTCTATGAGGGTGCAGACTAACACAGGCCTCCTACAGTGCATGTGAAGTCAAGATCCACCTTTTTATGATCTGCTGCTGATACATCGCGGCCAGGCTGCCAACAAGCTCGGAGGAAAGCGCAGGATTCTAAGATCTGATGGATCACCTGGCAAATGCCTGAGCTAGTCAACATTACTTAGTAGTGCTGGGGAGAGAGAACCATCTTAGCTGCCCAGAGAGAGCATGGCCAACTTTGGCCCCAACTTTGGCCCAACTCTGGCCCCAACTGCCGATGGCAAGCCGTGTCATATGGATTCAAACTCGCAATCCTCAGATCATAGTGACAGCGTCTTAGTCTAAGCTAAACTACTCGAGGCCCACACAAGGGCAATTTAGAGTACCAAATTCACCTGACGCCATGTTTTTGGACTGTGGGAGGAACATGAACACCCAGGACTTGAGCCCAAGCCCTCAGTCCTGAGAGGTGAACGTGCTAACCACCAAGCCCTTTTTAATGACTTTGAATGATAAAATACATGCTTTATTTTGTATAAAAGTTTAATGTCAAAATTATTATTATTACTACTAATAATAATAATTTAGTTTTTTCTCTGGTTTGGGTCTTCAGTTTCCCTCCCTGGGGACCCCAGCTACATTGTAAATGATGCTCTCCCCCTTCAGTGTAAACCCGAGCTTGACTTGAGTATATGATGAGCTAAACTGCACCTCCTCAGCTGAGGAACAGCGTGAATGTAGCCACGCTGAACTGCCGGCGGATATGACGACATCGCTCACTAACTCTGGAGTTTCGCTCCTAATAAGGACTGAGGAGTGTGAGGCTGTGGGGGAGTTCAGCTCTAGCAGTACTGAGGAGTGAATAGCCTGAAGCCTTTTACTTTAGACAAAGTGACCCGAGCACACAGTGACCAGAGGAGGACATTAAAACATTATAAAGCTGAAACAGCCGTTTATCTGATTAAAACTAAAGTGTCCAGTGTTGTTGTTGTCCTCAGTCCTGTGGCCTACATTATTTAGGCTGCTTTACCAGCCATGTTTGGTCAATATTACTGGTTCTGTACATTTTTAAACAAACTAGTTTAACATGAGCAGCTAGTTAAGCTCTCTCTTCAGTCCAAACGTCACTTTAAACTGTATTTCAAAGCTAAACAGATAAAAATAAAATACAAGGCAGGTAAGAGTCCGTTTTAACAATTAAAGAGAATAAAACTTTCGAATGTTAGCAGAGCTAAGGGCTAATTCTGCAAAAAGCTAATCCGCGGGTAGGTTTAAATCCTTCTTTCGAGGATTAGCAAATGAAAAGTTTACTTCCCTGTTTAGAAGTGAAGAAGTGAACTTAAAGAGGTATAAATAGGGAAGTCCAGCTGGATGCTGAGTCTAAATGCCTGAGAGGGGCGTCGATAACAGGGTGTGAAAACTAAATAAGCGATGTCGACACAACGCTGTTCTT
>BRDA01001754.1:18693-35990 GCA_036984385.1 Crenuchus spilurus
GTGAATAGCCTGAAGCCTTTTACTTTAGACAAAGTGACCCGAGCACACAGTGACCAGAGGAGGACATTAAAACATTATAAAGCTGAAACAGCCGTTTATCTGATTAAAACTAAAGTGTCCAGTGTTGTTGTTGTCCTCAGTCCTGTGGCCTACATTATTTAGGCTGCTTTACCAGCCATGTTTGGTCAATATTACTGGTTCTGTACATTTTTAAACAAACTAGTTTAACATGAGCAGCTAGTTAAGCTCTCTCTTCAGTCCAAACGTCACTTTAAACTGTATTTCAAAGCTAAACAGATAAAAATAAAATACAAGGCAGGTAAGAGTCCGTTTTAACAATTAAAGAGAATAAAACGTTCGAATGTTAGCAGAGCTAAGGGCTAATTCTGCAAAAAGCTAATCCGCGGGTAGGTTTAAATCCTTCTTTCGAGGATTAGCAAATGAAAAGTTTGCTTCCCTGTTTAGAAGTGAAGAAGTGAACTTAAAGAGGTATAAATAGAGAAGTCCAGCTGGATGCTGAGTCTAAATGCCTGAGAGGGGCGTCGATAACAGGGTGTGAAAACTAAATAAGCGATGTCGACACAACGCTGTTCTTCTACATGTTTAAAGCCGATGTCAGGACCAGGTTTACCTGCTCTCTCGCCCGCTTCTCCTCCTCCACCTGTCTCTGTAAAATCTCAGCCTTTTCTTCTGCATCGTCCGCCTGCTGCTGTAAAACTTTAATCCTTCTCTTCACCGCGTCCAGACTGTTGATTCCGGCCATGTTCAGCTGTGTGTTAGTGTGTTAGTGATCAGTGTCCTCTCAGAGCTGGAAGCAGCAGTGTGGTGCACAGGGCGGCGAAAACAACAGCACCAACGCCCCGCCAAGTCAGACACAGATATGAGTAATAAGACGGTCTCTGTCAGTCTAATAAACGCTGCAAACGCAGAACTATCACTGCTAGTGTTTCTAAGCCTGTCAGTATGCAGTCCAGGAAGCTCTGAAAGTTCACTTCGTCTCGGCTGAAGGACGTGGCAGGTTGTCTTCCGCTGCACACACAGATCACTGGACAAGTAGTGAATTTAAAAAAATTAAAATACTTTTGCTGTCTTATCTCTCCTCCCCTTTCAGCTTCTTTCTCACTCCGTCTGTGCGTCTGCCTCGACTCTTCCCTTTTCAGCCCCACTTCCGGCTTACTCCACCCAGTGTCTGACGGTTTGGACAGACAATCGAGTGGACGCGCTGATCCGGGATCAGAGGCGGCGCGTTTCTGAGCCTCGCCCGGCTGCTCCGCGCGATCTCCGGTCAGTGGTTCGGCTTGTCTCGCGGTGCTCTGAGGGAAAAGCCACCTCCTGTGTTACACGTGTCCAGGTACATGACGCACACATTCAGTAGTGGTGGCATTCCAGGCCGCTCCTTACCTGAGGTGGGGAGATGTAGGTTTGCTACGATTGGGTAAGAGTTTTAAACCCTTACATAAAAGTCCAGCTGAACACATTTTGACCCTTTTTAGGGCTTTTTGACACATTAAGACAGTCATTCTACCTGTACGCCATCATTAATTCTCATAGATGTTGTTGTACTACTATGTATAAGCGAGAGTAAAATTGATCTGGCTGTAATATGTATTTTAATCTGTTTTCAGAAAAGACACACATTATTTTATGACCTATCAATAAGCATCATATTCCCTCATTAAACATGTTTTGGCTGAGCTGCGAGCCACACTGTCTTCACCTCTTCATCACCTCTTCATGTGACTTCTTTCAGGAGACTGTTTCAGGTGATAGACAATACAGGGGAGCTTTAACACTTCAAAACCAAAAGTTTGGAGAGTGTCAGTGGTGTGCAGACACACATTGTCTTGCAACAACACAACACCCTTGCATAGCCGTCCTGTGTTTTGTTTAAGTTTTAGGCTTCAGCTCTTCAGTGAGCATTTCGCTTTTGATTGTTGAACCTTTTGTCAGTATCTATTTTCCTGCTGAGGTTTGACTTCTGAACTCTTTCTTGGTAATTGATTTTCCCTTCCATACTCTGCTGTTTACTCTCAGGCTTGTGTTGATGAATCCATGTCTTACTACCAATAATGATTCTTTTACTAAACTTTCACCTTCCTTAGGGTAGGTCAAAGTTTGTTTTACACTTCTCCATAGTGAGAACAATCTCTGATAAATATGTAAACCAGACACCCTCAGACCAAAAGAAATAAATTACTGCACACTGTTCTTTTGTGCAGATAAGCCCCATAAGTGGGGCGGCCATTTTTGTTGCACTGGAGTCATAAATGACAATGTTCAGACCTGCACATCAGTTAGTATTGACACAGTGACCTAGTACAGACAGTGTTGATAAGACATTGTATTGAACAGAAGTTTTAATATAACTGTGCAGATTTTTTGACTCACCCTCATATATTGCTTGTCCCCAATTTACTTGGTATGTTGTATACTCTCTAAATAATAAATACACAATTACTTGTCCTTGTATAGTCTGTGTATATTGTTTATTGTATATTGTCTTTAAATTATATGTACATTACCTGTATATTGTATATAATACTAGACAGACACCATCAGCTGTGGCTAAATTCCTTGTGTGTCAACATGCTTGGCTAATTCTGATTATGATGTTTGGGAGAAAGCCATATATGGCAGAAACATATTGTTTGGCACTTAAATGCAAAGTGGAAACTGCATTCCTAGTGCTCACCTCACGTCTTTTAAAAGGATGTGTCATTACTATTAGCAGTATTGCATTTCTGCATTAGGGTGTGTGCATTCTTGCCTGATTCTCTCTCTCTTACAACACAACAGGATGCTGAAACATGCCCTCACACACTAACTCACAATGAAATCATTACCTGCTCTGATCTCAGAGATCTTGAATTCAAGCTCAGTTTCACAATGTGATAGTCTCTGGTCACCTGTCTGCGTTCTTAAACATACAGTCACTTATCTTATCACTGACCCAGGATCATATAATGCTCTAACTAAATCAGCGGAATGTAGGCCAAGTAGTAGGAACTGTGCTTGTGGACTATACTGGTGATTCAATTGTAGGTTAGTTAGTTATGTTTCAACAAGGATCTCTACTACAATTTCAAAGTATTTATGGTCAACTGTTTTTTTGCTTACTTGCTTGTTTTTTTAAGTGGGTGTTTTATTCTTTGTCTTGGTTTCTTCCTAATTAAAGCATTCAAATCAACATGTTACCTACAGAAAGGCCAAAACCATTCAGTTAAATATTTATGATGATATTGACCTTAGATAAACTCGTCTGAGAAACAGCTTTACCTGATGTTTTGAGGAATAGTTGCACTGACATTGTGCAAATTAGGTATTGCAATGAATATATTGTTGGGAGGAAAACTGCCTGCACTATTGTAACTCTCTACAAAGCAAACATACACTGCAGGGCAATAAAAGAGCTATGCGGTAGAGATTTGAGCTGTCTTATCTGAAACATACAGTCATATGCAATGACAAATGTGCTTTTATTGGTTTTCCAGTACAGCCAAGAACCCCGAGAATGGGTGTACAAAACACTGGATCACACTGGCACACACTAAAACAACGTAACCCCTTAAGAGTGATGTTAAATGTTCATTTATCCATTTCATTAGTCTTTTGTATTTATTTCTCATTGTGTTCTGTATGTAAAACTATAGTTAATCTATATTAAATGTATTTGTGTTAATATTCTGGAGTGTCTGGAACAGATTAATTGGATTTACATTATTTCTTATGGGAAATATTGCTTCAGTTATTGTTTGTTTTGGTTATCATCAGACACTTGAGAACAGATTACTGATGAAAACCGAGGTACCACTGAATATTAAATTCAGAAAATATACAATTTTTAGCTGTGTTAACTTACTTTTGAGTAAAAATTAATTAACTGTATTTTAATGAGGACTGTTCCATTTTTTCATGTCTGTATATGTAGAAATTAAACTCGGGTCAAGTGTCAAAGAAGAAACAAACAAAAACAAGCATGTGCACACACGTGGAACACAATGAAGAGCACCACTGGAACACGTCTATCTTGACTTCACACAGTGGTCTAGCATGAGCAATAACTTTCTCATTACATATGTTGTAATATGTACTATGTACTATACATTTGAAAGGTTTATGAAAGGCCTCAGGTTTTTGTCTGATTGTACTTTTCTCATTTGAACACAACCATTTTTACACAAAACCAGCACCAATCATGCTATACATGCTCATACACCTCTGCATTGTGTTGTAAAACCTCTGGTGTATATGTCTTCTATTGATATTCATACTCACAACAATAATAATATCCTTTCATGTTTCTAGTAAAATAGAAAAATAACAAGCGTGCTATAGCTGTCTTTCTCTCGTCAATACTTGTTAATAGTTTTACCTTTTTATTTGGTCTTTTTCCTTATGTCTTACTTGTTATAGATGCACTTATAAAAATACATTCATTTTATGCAGCACACCTGGTGAAATGACAGATTGTGAATTAATGGATGACAGGTTGCTTTGTAATGAAATAAAGACATGAGCACCATGTGAGACTGTTCCAGAAGGAAGGTCAGATGAGCAGTCATACTCCGCTCTAGTTATCATATCCTGTTGCTCCATTCCTCTCTCCAGTCATCAGTTAGAGAAATGTTGTGTATTAAATGAGACCATTCCATGTGTACTACTACAGCCTCACCATGAGATGGTGGTAGAGGCTCAGAACCACTATGGCTAGATCAGAGTTGCCCAAGATGGCAGTTATCTTCTCTTCTGAGGTCAGAATTTGAACTCGTATATGCTCAAATGTGTGAGCAGCTCATCAAGAAGTCACTATAATGCTACAGTTAAAACATATTGTCTTAATGGACAACAGCTCTAAGTTAGATACAGACAAGTAGTCTTTTTTTCTTGCACTCAAAAAAGGTCTATACAGTAAGAATGATTGGAATATGTTGCTTGGGACCTATGTTTAGAGTCCAAACTAACTCCCTTACAATTGTCCTGGACAGAAAGTGTATATTCTTAGGTATGTATCAGATTTTCCACTGGAGTATTTCACTCGTGTGAGCTTTTTTTAAGTCTCTAATAAGATGTTTCAGCCAAACATTTTCCAGAGACCACAATAGTAACATACTGAAATGTACATAACTCAGCTTTTTAGTAAACAAGTAGTGGTTAACAGGTTATTGAGCATATGTAAAAGTTAATGAGACTTTACTGAACAAGAAAGGGCAGTCCAAAACAGACAGAGGTCAAACAACACACAGTGGAACCTTGGTTATCATTTGCCCTGGTTATCGTACAATTCGGTTATCGTCGAGGAAATATTTTTTGGGGGAAATTTTGTCCCAGTTATTGTTCATCCACCTGGTTTTCATCGGCATGCCCACGTGATCTACTAATGTAGCTAAACAAAATCATTCACCCACACTTTCATCATTAATTCTGGCTTTGTTTCTTTTTTCTCCGGATTTGTTTCTTGTCGTTCCTTTGGTTTTGTTTCTCGTTGATGACGCTCAAAACAAACTAAAACACGTCACACTAAAGCGATGGCACACAGTGCTACCTCCTGAAAACGGGTGTGAAAACAAACAGCGGACAAAACAAAGCCTGGGCTGGACCAAACCGGCACTCTCTAAAACAGCGTGAACTCGTAAGAGTGATGATAAATATTAATTTATCCATTTCGTTAGTATTTTGTATAAATTTCTTGTTGTTTTCTGTATGTAAAACTATAGTTATTCTATATAAAATGTATTTATTTGTTAATATTTTGGAGTGTCTGGAACAGATTAATTGCATTTACATTATTTCTTATGGCACATATTGCTTCAGTTACTGTTCATCTCCGTTATCATCATGCACTTTAGAACATATTAATGACAAAAACTGAGGTTCTACTGTAGAGACTATCATGAGCAAGAGGAGCATAGAAAAAAGTCCAAGAAAACAGGCAAGGGTCTACAATCAGAAAATCCAAACAGTAGTAAGTCCATAGGCACAAAAAGAGAGGTCAAAATACAGGAACAGGTTCAAACACGGATAATCATACTAATAGGAACTAGCTTGGCATGTACAGGTTAAGTACTGGCAATACTTCACAAGTAATGTCTGTTTTCAGAGGAATATTTAAACAGTGAAGGTGAGAGAACAAATACGGTCCGTTAGTTCGCCGGAGAGGAAGACCTTCTCTGATTGGTCAAGGAAGTCACGTGTTCTTCTGAAGGATCATGGGAAATTGAGTTCTGAGACTCAGCGGTGCTGTATTGTAATGTTTTCATTACATCATGGTCGAAGGAACATATTTGAAAGAATATATATAAATATATCAACATTTTATTAATACTCTTACAGATATTCTATTATATACAGCTGATGATATAGCTGCTTTGTAATATGAACTTGCATGCAACAATATTTGTCATTTTAACATAATAATTACTATTCAAACAGTATCAACTTTAAAGTAAAACATGCTTGAAATATGTCACTTTACATGTGATGAACATAAGATTTTCAACAGTTTACATTTGAACACAGATGAACTTTTCCAAAATATTAGTTTTCACCAGTGAATGCTAATTTGCTATAACAGGATTGACCAGCTCCTCTAGCAGTTTTCAGTGTTTACATTTACACCATTTGGCAGACACTCTTATCCAGAGTGATGTACAACAGTGTTGAACATTAAGAGAATCATCTCAGCTAGTACAGACAGGTTACCAAACTACTCTTCAGGTCAGACACTGTTAGAACTAAACCATCACTAATACCTAGAAAGAAGGGGCTTCAGGGGCGTGATGGCTTGCATAAGAAGACCTGCCAGGAGCGTATTGCAGTAGTCAAATCTTGAGATGTCAAGAGACTGGACAAGCACCTGGGTGTCATCCTTAGAAAGTGTAACAGTTAAACCCTTTCTGCTCATACAGTTAGAGAGACAGTGGTAAGTGGTAGCTGAGCTAATTTTGCCACTAATCACCCGTCAGTTTACAGAAGAGGTCAGAGGGGATAAGGTGATAGGCATGATTTCTGACCTCTAAGACACACACATTACATGCTACGCTTAACCTGTAACAATATATCTCGAAACTCACAGTCCTTCATTGATTTATATTTAGTTTAGGAGTCAGGTGACCTGTTTATTTTTGATACAACTGAACAACTGAGTTTATCTTTGTGGTTTTAAAGGAAGCCGCTGCTAAGATTACACTGTCCTTCACCTCTCGCATTCTCCTCATAGCTGGGCCTTACAGTGTTGAAGGCTCTGCAGGGTCAATTACTCAAGCTTCTATTTAAAACACCTTCCTTCATGAGCATCCCAATGTGTTGCAGTTTGTCTGTCAGCTTCATAGTGCATGGCAGTTAGCGAAGACGTCTTGTGTGTTCAATTATACCCTATCGTTCTACGAAAGCCACCTTACTGATGTCGCTAAATGACTCCACAACTTTGCCTGCAGAGGATAAGAAAGTAAATGATAGCTTGGTGGGTTTAGTCAAGGTTGGGTTTTAAATAGGTTTGGAAATGACAGCTGTAACAGCGGCCAACTACACTCAGTCTCCACTGGGAGCAGAGGCATATTGGCCCAGTTGAATAACGCAGGGAAGCTAAATTGTTGAAGGCAGTAAATCTTCCACAGATAGCGCTTCACATTGTTTCTCCACTGAATGGGAACAAAGGGTCGTTTAACAAGTGTAGTGTGTGCCATAAAGTGGAACTAGCACTGTGCCCAAGGCATTCACACGTACAGTCATGAATATCTACATGCTTGCTTTGAGCACAGGTACACAGCTGAATTCATATTGTAAAGAACTACAGAAAAAATACAGACAAATACATTCATATTATGTAAGAACTGTACACATGCTTTTGGTTTAGGCATAACTAGAAGGTAGAACATGATGAAAGCAGGTGTGCATGCTATATCCAGACCCCCTGACAAAGCAGTTAGTCATCAACAGTGAACTTAAAGACAACAGACAAAGAATGAAAGACCTAATTTGGTTACTGTAACATGATCAGTGTTAAATTAGCTTCTACTGAGCTGTAGATGCTACTGTGAACTGTAAATGATTGGCTTTTAGCAGTGAAGATCATTGTTTATTAGAAAAAGGCAGCTACCAGTATTTATTACATACCTTAGTGTAAAAGTAATGATCTCTCATCTGCATATTAATATTGTCATCAAATAAAGTTATGAAATTTGCTGTAGCTATAGGACAACTACTGGTAAGTGGATATCTCTACAGACAATGTGAAGAAGCTAATATGAAGATTTTGTACCAATTAAAAGTTGTTGTTTTTTTTCTATAACTGTACATTCAAGCCAAGAAACAATTAGAAACGAATGGTTTTAAGGATAAACAGAATGTTCTACAGTAAGTACTGAACAAATAATTTTTTACTAGTGAGTAATTATGGACCTCAGGTGTAGGTTATTTCAGTAAAGGACACAAAGCCAGAAGCCTAAAGCTTAGCCAGCACTGTGTGTGGAGAAGAGATCCTTCAGATCCTTTTGGACACAGTGATTAATAGCCTTGGAGCTAAACCAACAGTTGTCTTGTGGTTGTTACCATCCCCCTGTAGCATACACGCTGCAATGGCACTAAATAAGACCCCGTGTCACCTCTGTGGCACTTGAGGCTGGGCAATGGAAAACTGGAGAGAGAGAGAGGAGGAGGAGGAGGAGGAGGGCATAGTGACAGGGTATAATGGTGGGTGGGGAATATCTATTTGACATCATGGTCAAAAGAGGGAGAAGAGACAGAGACAACTGCAGAGGAATAAAGCGAAAGAATGAGTGGAATGGAAAGGGTGGGGTAAGTGGAATCTGGGGATGGACTGTTGGGTACTTTGGTGAGCATGTGTGTGTGCTTTGTAGATTATCACTCACGTCTGCGGCCTTCTTCTCAGCTATCTCCAGTTTCTCCTGGGCATCTTTCAGGGCCTCCGAGTACTTATCCAGCTCATCTTCAGTTGCTTTCAGCTTCTTCTGCATCTGAATTAACTCATCTTCATGCTTGGAGAGGGTGGTGGGGCGTGAAGAAATAGATAAAAAAAAGTGTGAAATGTTGGCGATATCATGATACCCCAATACACTTAATCCCTCCCTTCATTGCAAGCCCATATATTTCTAACCCCCCTCATCTGGTGCCGTTGACCCGGTGCACCCTGAGGAATGATGTGCAACCTGGTCGTAGCTTTATATCAACACCATGTAGGTATAAATATCATCCCAGGGATGTCCCTGTCCCCGTCACAGTGCTGCAGCCATCTGATGAGGTCCCTCCTTCCTCTGTATTCTTCCATTAGCATTTCAGAACCTTACAGATTGATGCCCTTGGCTTTCATCGTCTTGTCTATGATTATGTGCCACACACTTTGGTGGTCAGCTCCACTTTCCATGTTGGTTTTGGGTTGTCAGTAGTTTGTTTTCAGGCCAAATGCCTCTTCGCCCAAGATGACTAGATGACTTTTATCACCACATGTTGAATTTATGAGGCTGGCATGAAAGCAAAGTTATGAGTTGTCATAATATTTTAGGTTATTGTGGTGTAAACTAGATCTGTATTTAACTTATTTCTCCCACATCTGAAATGAATGAGAGTTGGGCAGAATTTCAGGTGCATCAACCAATGATTTTGTTCAGTTGTAATTAAGAGATGTGGGTTCAAAACCATCTAGATGCTGGCTATTAATCTATTAGCTTTATTGTTGTTCCCACCCAGCGCAATTGGTAAATTAGAACCTAAATTCAGTCAATCTTTGCTTTCCTCAGTAATGACCAGGACATTTCCTGCCACTAGAACCATCTCTGGTAGCTAGACAGTAAATCTGCCAGTGTTAAATCAACACTATTAGAGTTAAATTAACACTGGGAGTGTTACATTTTGACACCCTCAGTGTTAATTTAACTCTAACAGTGTTGATTTAACACTGGCAGATTTACTGTGTACACCTTTCATTCAACCTTTCTCTCACCTGTTTACTTCTTTCTTCTGCTGCTTTCCTGTCGGTCTCCGCCTGTTCTGCCTGGTCCAGAGCATTCTCCTTATCCAACTTCAGCATCATCATCTTCTTCTTGATGGCCTCCATCTTGATTTTTGGTGCGCAGCACTCAGAGTAACAGATTCAGATAAAGGAGGCTTCAGATGAGTGAAGTCAAAGACAAGGATGGAGATTTGCAGGGTGGAAGTGAGAGGGAGGGAGGGACGGAGTAAAGGAAGAGAGCCCAAACTCAGCAAGAGTTAGACGAAGGGTCTTTATATCTGGGGGACTTATAGCTCCTCCCATTTGGATTAAGCCACACCCACCACTATTAGCCCACCCAGTTCTCTCTGTTAGTAACTCACCTAATACAGGCATAAACCTGGTTGAGT
Source organism: Crenuchus spilurus (assembly GCA_036984385.1). Lineage (NCBI taxonomy): Eukaryota > Metazoa > Chordata > Actinopteri > Characiformes > Crenuchidae > Crenuchus > Crenuchus spilurus. The sequence goes on from BRDA01001754.1 coordinate 29,047, forward strand.
ACATCATATCAACAGTATTCAGTTTAATTTCATTTACGGTACCATTTTCTAATAGAGGGGAGATCCTACACTCTAAAATGTTTTGCATGCTCGTAGGTTAGTTTTCTCTTATATTAACCCTCCCTGTTGTGGCCAACATGCCATTTTCTGATGTCTCTGGTCAGTTTGGTTTCTCTGGTCAGTTTTTAAGTTGTCACATGTCCTGTTTACAGCTGAAAAGACCACAACTGCAAGGAATGACATGTGACAAACGAAACAAAAGAAAGGATTGGGGGTGATGGACACAGCATGGCTTCTGCTATAATAAGACAAAGCCTTTGCATTTGTGACAGGCACAGGTGTGTATGTGTGACTCTACTACCCTCCCCAATCGAGCCATGCACTTTTGCCTGTCCATCCACACACTGATCACTTTACGGGTATTTCCTAATGTGAGCCTCAGCCTTAACTGGTCGAGTACATACAGTACGGCAAGAGTTACAGCTTCTTCTGCACTAGATCACAGGTTCTGTCTCCAAACTACATTTTCAACCTAAACACATTTGCTGTTGGTTCATTATGAATTTATATTAAGCAGAATCTGAATCAGATTTAGGTTGGATTACAGAAGTAGTGCATTATACAGGATAGTGTGCCAACCAGGGACAGTCTCAGGATGTTTGAAGGGCAGGGGTGAAAAAATAATAAGGGCACATTTTTCCCACTGGAGGGGCACCTACAAAAGGGCTCACTTTGGGACAATGTCTAGTAGGGGTGCAATAGAGAACATGTAATGAACCCTTTTCTATTGGAAAGGCAACCAAATAAGGAGACTAATTAAGACAGATTATCAATCTTTCTTTTTCTAGAGAGCACACCATCATCATTTATTACAAAAAAGGGGCCACTCAATTTTTTTCCATATGAAGGGCAGCTAACAGACATGTTTTGCCATTCGAAAAGGCACTTTGGTGACAATTTTGCAAGTATAGGTGCACAAGGGAGGTCCACCAGTGGTGCTAACCATTTTATAAGCAAAACAGTTCATGGTGATTTTCTTGGAGTTAAAACATAATGAATAATGAATCATTTAACAAGTGAATCATCCTGAATATGTTAAAATGATCTAGTATTTGTAGTTTATCTTAGGTGATGTTCTTTATATCACAAGCAATTTCAAGAAACTGGCCTTTGGTGTGAAGGTGACCGGTGTGCTTTAGGTTCAGCGGTTGAAGACATAGTCAGCTTTTAGGCAAAAGTTAAGCTGAGACTGATTTCAACAACTGGGATTCCCCACTGAACATGTCTGTCAGCTTAGGACTTCAAATGTACTGCAGAAAAATGTCACAAAGTTGGTAAATTGCACTTAGTTTTATTCTGAAACATTCTTGTTAACATTATCACAGTACAGCAGCACATGCCTCCAAAAGTTTTTATAAAGTATCATAGATTCATAAATGTCTCGGATTTTAAACCTCTGTAATAAATGGTTTATTCTAACCTTCCATTATGTACAATATTTGTACATAAATATATTTACAGTCTTAGGATCATTCAATACAAAGTGTATTATTAGTATAGAAAATGGCCCTTTTCTTTTTCATTCCTGCTTTTCTCTTGCCTAACTGCTCCTGTGTGAGACCTAAGTGATGGATGAGGTAGTGTGTATGTGTGTGTATAAATGAGTGTTGGTGACTAAGGGAGAGAGAGTGTAATAACCAGTTAAATAGCCTAAGCTCTGTTGTAGTTTGGGGGGTGTAGAGATATTAATACTCGTCTCTTGGCTGACATTGTCCTGTGGATTACTCCCTGGGTGGTGCGAGAGATCTAGATTAAAAAAAAAAAAAATGGATCCCCCATTTTCCCAGTAACCCCCAGAACTGGCTGCAACAAGTATGTGCATACTAAGTGTGGTTTGTGCTGGTCAAAATGCATTTAACAGTGAAGCTGTTATTCATTATGACTTGAAGCTAATTAAATTACCTCTCTTTCTGCATATATACAGCAGCAGTAAAAAGTTTGGACAGTCAATTGTTTTTCCTACATTGTGAAGTGTTAAACCTAAATGTTTTAGATTTTATATTCTTCAAAGTAGACACACAACTGATGTCTCAAACACATTAAGAGGCAAGAAATGCAAGTCATGAGCTCTTGACAAGACACAGCTGTTAACTGAAAGCCATTCCAGGTGACTACCTCATAAAGCTGACTGAGAAAATGCCAAGAAAGCTGCATCTAAGCAAGAGGTGCCTACTGTGAAGAATGTAACATATACACATATTCTGGTTTGTTTACTAAATAATTACATATGTGTTTATATGTATTTCTTCATAGTTGAACACTGAATGTCCAGAAAGTGTCCACACTTTTGACTGGTAATGTATGTGTGAGAGTGTGTATGTGTGTTTATGTGAAACACAGGTTGGAAACAGCTGAGATAAAGCTGGAATTTGGCTGGTAATAACTGTGCAATAGGCTAAAGATTAGATCCCTGCTGGCCCAGGAGTAGTGAATGCATGGCTCTTTTCAGTGTAGACAGTTCCTTGGAATAAAATTGTACACATTGAATAAAGTCTTCTTTCTACTATAAAGTTACCATTTCAGTTATAAGGATTTATATAAACAATAAATTGTTGTATAGTACTACTCCATCTTCATTACATAACCAACAACTTTAATTCTGAAATCCATAACAATATTCTTCAGTCATTTTAAACAATATTTAAACATATCAATATATCGTCTTCCATACAAATCTTTAGTACTTAACTATCCAAAGGAGAAGAATTACAAACCTACATACAATAATCTCTGCATTTTGTTTCCTGAAAACAAAGCTTAAGATGTTGATACAGCCACTGGTATATGGCACTGTCGAATCAAGATAAAAAAGATAATAACAAACAAAACAAAACAAACCTCAAATAAACATGGAAGCAGAAAGCAAGGTCCAATGTTGAGATCTCAGCAAATAAATCATCTCATATATACAGGCTACAAAAAAAGAAAAAAATCTACCTGGTTTCAGTATGTCTTTTGCTGAGCTAAAATGACCAGCAAAATATCTACAGCAGAATAAAGTCCTCATGCATGGCTAAAGCTTTAATTACTCATTTAGTATATGAAAACCAAATGGTTTTACATTTTTCTATTTTGCACTTAAGTATGTTCCATTCTTTTATATTGAAAGTACATTTGGTTTAAGGGTCTTTGTTGTGTTTAAGGTTATGGCTTCTTCTCTTAAAAAAATCTAGCATGTGCTTGAAATACCCTAACTTTCTACTTCAGTGAAAGAAGAATAAATAAATGACAAATAAAGAACAAAAAGAGAAATCTTTGCCTATTATTTCATAGAAAGAAATATTTGCACAAGACCCTTTCACTATTACTGAAGAATAAAAACTGTGCTCCAGCATGTACAATGCATCTGAATTAAAGCAAAAGCAAAAGACAAATATCACAGCATCTCTCTGCTGTTACCAAGTACATCCAAAAGGCTTGCTTTGATTAATTTAGCAACTGTGAAGTTTGGTCAAATTACGATACATGCAACATCAAGTGCAGAGTCCTGTTATTCATATAAGCCTGCAACTTACAAGCTTACTGACAATCATGCTGCTTTGGCATATTCTTATTGGTCCCTGTGACTGATTTTGAAGAAACATCTGATGTTAAATCATACAATGTCAAAAACTGCCACGTAAAAACTGCAGAACAACAACAAAAAAAACTAGATGCAATTAAATATGTATATGATTATGGTAGTATTGATAGCTATATATTCTTCCTTTGCAGTTCAGAGGAAGACTTGCTCGTTTAATATTGTGGTTCAGTAGATTTGTGTCTGTTCCAGTAACCTAGACTATGGTTCAGTTCTAGGTTCTAGGCACCAGCAGAGCATTAGCAGTGTGAGGCATCCCGTTCTCGTGGTTCTGGCGCTGACTCACTCTCCTCTGGAATGTCCTGCAGATCTGGATAGAGGACAGAATTAAAAATAGTTTAATACTAGGAGTGTAAAATTTTACTAATGCATCACAGTTCAATAGCACTGATTCTGAAATGCAAGAATAAATTGTTTCATCTTAATATTTAATACAAAATTAAATTCTAAAAATCATATTTGTGTATTCAATGTATTTTCTAATAATAACTCAATGTTATGATGTACTAAAATAATTAAATCAGACTGATTGAAATTTCTTTTCATGATGCATGGATATCTATTACTATCCCAGGATGCCACCCAGGTGGTTGTCCAGTTTCTTGTCATCTCAAGACTTGACTACTGCATCTTGCTCCTGGCTGGTCTTCCTATGTGAGCCATCGGGCCCATGCAGCTAATCCAGAATGCAGCTGCTACGCTGGTCTTCAGTCAACCGATGTTCCCTCACATCATTCTACTGCTGCGTTCACTTAACTGGCTTCCTGTAGCTGCTTGCATCAGATTCAAAACCCTGATGCTCACCTATAAAGCAAGAAATGGACCAGCCCCTCTTTAAATAATGGCAATGGTCAAGTCTCTAGCTGCACCTCGAACGCTTTGAGTTTCTAGTACGACTCAGCTTGACCTGCCATCCTTCAAGAAATCTGGAAGACTAGCATCAAGACACTGTCCTTGTACCCAGGTGGTGGAACAAACTATCATGTGTTGTTCAAACAGCAGAGTCCCTCACAATCTTCAAACACATTTTTTTAGTCAAGCACTTAAGCAAGCACTAGTTTCTTATTGTAATATAATGCTGTCTTATATTGTGTATAATTGTGCATCTTTTCCTTCTTTCTAGGTATTAGTGATGGTTTAGTTGTAACGGTGTCTGAACTGAAGAGTAGTTTGGACTCTAACATGTCTGTACTAGCTGAGATAATCCTCTTAATGGAATCAAAGCACTTTTATACGCTGCTCTGGATAAGAGTGTCTGCCAAATGCTGTAAATGTATTACATACAAAATCACATTGAAATGAGGTTAAAGAATTACACCAAACATCAAACACAATGCAGGCCAAAATGTTCCACATTTTTTAAAAATCTACTGATTATATCACTGGATGCAGGTGCATACTAGGTCCACAGTTATATCTCGTTTGGTGGATGTAAGCAAAGACTGCACCTGAAATGGCAGTGAGAGTGCATGCACTGAAATGTTCAACTGGACTGACTCCTCCATTAAAAAAAAAAAAAAAAAAAAAAACTCATTCACCCACACATAGAAAATGGCAATGCAGCTGGTTCACTCATTCTCATTTTCCAGAAAATACAGGGTCTGTGTGTGCAGGTGCGTAGGTGAGTGTGATTTATGAGACTGTGTTGTATTAAATACTGTACTGAGTGCATGTACTGAGTATTCTAACTGAATCAATATCAGTTACATAAGCGTGCGTAGGCTGCTATTAGTCTTACAGGGGGCTAAAGTTTAGCACAACTCCGCTGAAGCATCTGTATACAGGTCTAAATACAAACACAATGCACTTTCAGTATATCAAAAACAGGAAATAAACTCAGGTTTCTTTGTACGCATTGAAGAATCAGCGTTAAAATTGTACCAAAATGTATCATTCACCATCTAATCCATAAAATATGTATACTGTACTGGGCAAAAGACCTACAGGAATTTATTTAAAACACAAAAAGTACAGAAAATAGTAAGCATTTCTTGAAAAGTTATTAAAACTGTTTAAACCCAAATACAGTGAAAGGTAAGAATAAATTGTATTTAAGTAAGCTAAGTAACCTGTTGGTTTGAGGTACATCTCCACTTACTGTATGTTTTTCTCTGTTTTGGCCTCCCAGTGGTTTTCATTAATGAAAAAAGGGTTTTGAAATGCTCTCTAGGGTGGAGGGTTTTTGTATCGATGGACAAAATGCAGAATTTTGAAAATGCTGGCAGATTTTTTTAAACAAAAAAGTTTTCAAAAAATATAAATGGTTATACAGTGAACAAAATAAGTATCTGATACACTGCCAATTTTGAAGTTTTCCCACCTACAAAGAATGGATAGGTCTGTATTTTTTTATCATTGCATGAAACAAGTATTTGATCACCTACCAACAAGAATTCTGGTTCTCACAGAACTGTAAATTTTTCTTTAAGAAGTCCTTCTATTCTGCACTCATTACCTGTATTAACTGCACCAGTTTGAACGTGTTACCTGTATAAAAGACACCAGCCCACAAGCTCTATCATGCTCCAACATGGCCAATTCCAAAGAGCTGTCTAAAGACATCAGGGACAAAATTGTAGACCTTGTAGGGATGGTCTAGAGGACAATAGGCAAGCAGCTTGGTGAGAAGACAACAACTGTTGGTGCAATTATTAGAAAATGGAAGAAACACAAGATGACTGTCAATCTTCCTCAGTGTGGGACTCCATGCAAGATCTCGCCTCGTGGGGTAAGGATGATTCTGAGAAAGGTCAGAAAAGTTGTCCTGTCCCCTTTGCAGAAAGCACCCCAAAAGTATGATGTTTCCACCCTCATGCTTCACAGTTGGGACTGTGTTCTTGGGGTTTTTCTTGTTATTTTCTTAGTTCTCCAAACATGGTGAGTGGAGTTGATATTAAAAATCATCTGACCACATGACCTTCTCCCATGCCTCCTCTGGTCATTGGCGAACTTCAAACGGGCCTGTAGGATTTTAAACCATGACGGTGTTGTGTGTTACTAATGGTCCTCTTTCAGACTGTGGTCACAGCTCTCTTCAGGTCATTGACTAGGTCCTCCCATGTAGTTCTGGGCTGATTCTTGACCTTTCTCAGAATCACCCTTACCCCACAAGGTAAGATCTTGCATTGAGCCTCCGACTGAGGTTGATTATCAGTCATCTTGTGTTTCTTCCCAGTTGTTACCTTCTCACCAAGCTGCTTGTCTATTGTCCTGTAGCCCATCACAGCCTTGTGCAAGTCTATGGGCAGTGTATCAAATACTTATTTTCCTCACTATATTTGCATACTACACATTATTTATATAT
>BRDA01001756.1:0-11115 GCA_036984385.1 Crenuchus spilurus
TGGCTTTGTTTCTTGTTGTTTCTCTGGCTTTGTTTCTCATGGCTTCTTGTTGATAATACACAAAACAAAGTAAAACACATCACACTAAAGCGATGACGCACAGCACTACTGCCTGAAAATGGGCATGAAAACAGTGGCCAAGAACCCTGAGAACAGGTGTAGAAAACAAAGGCTGCTAGCTGGACCACACTGTAACCTGTAAAAGCAATGTTAAATGTTAATTTACCCATTTCATTTTTGTCAATATTTTGGAGTGTCTTTAACAGATTAATTCGATTTATATTATTACTTATGGGAAATATTGCTTCAGTTATCATTATTTTCTGTTAAAATCGGGCATTTTAGAACAGATTAATGATGAAAACTGAGGTTACACTGTATTGTGTTTTTATGTGACAATTTTCTGGTTCACAGTCCTGTTTTTACAGCTCAGTGTGTATATATGCACAGACTCTTCAGTAAAGGATGCATTTTGAAACTTGATAAGTGTTTACACGTCATGTTTGACATGAATAGCTTTGATGCAGATACAGCTGTGTGAAGGGTAATCTGCACTATACACTGTATAGGCCCAAGGTGACTGCCTACATCTCCCCATTGCTAAAACATGTATCTGTATGTACTGTTATTTGATGAATAATGTAAAACATATTGTCACTTCTTCTGAATTGTAATTCAGTGAGCAGAATTTAAAAATAATTATTAATTTTACAGTGTGGTGTTTCATTTCCAGGTTTCATGAATCCTCTTCATTTCTAGAACCTGTTTAACATCTTGATGTTTTGTTCTTCCAGTCTGGAGAATAATAAAATAGGAGATTCTGAAGCTGAAAAGCTGGCGATGGTCCTGCCATCCTTATCATCTCTGAAGATGCTGAAGTGAGTGTCTTGTTCATTATTGGTGTCTATACATAGACATTTCTACCTGAAATGATTGAGGTCTTGTGTAACTTTTTTCCTGCTATCAGTCTGTCTCAGAACTGCATTGGAGATACTGGAGTGGAGAAACTGACCCAGGCCCTATCAGCACTCTCTTCATTACAAAATCTCAGGTAAAGCTTTTAAAGGGCACTAATGAAATATTCCTCACTTTTTATGAAAATGTTTTATATGATTAATATACACTGTTAACATTTCAAATCATTTTCTAACTTTTTATTCCTCCACATGGTCCATATAAGGAATCTAAGCTGCAAAAACAGGCCATTAACACTTTAACATCCTCACCAAGAAATAAGGAATTGAATTATTATTATTTTGGATAGTATGGGGGCCAATATTAAAAACAGACCCTTCGAACATACAGTGAGATGGCCATTTATGGTAAATTCACAACAAAAACTACAAATACAAAAAAAATGTAATAATGTTAATTTTGTTCAACACCACACTCATCTATGTGGTGGTTCAACAGCGCAAATTGTTTTTCAGCATTTAATTCAGTTTATTCCTTGTGGTTTGGCTATGAAGCTGCTGGTTTACATTCAGACAATAAAATGTTGCATTTTTAGTGACCTCTAGTGGGTGTTTTTTAGCCTATCATACCTCAACTGATTGGTAGAGATGGTACAATCTCATTGTGTTAAGTTCAACACCTTCTTCAAGAAGATATAGAAACTTAAAGCTGCTCTACCAAATGGTTGACATGCTAAAGGGTTGACAATTTCCTGATTTTGTGAGGCATTTACATATTCACATCTCTTAAGTCTATATGAGTATAGCTCCATATCGTTTATGCTGACGTGTTTCAGCCTTTTGAATGAGGACAGCCAATCAGAACAGAGATCCTGTACTCTTAACAGGCACAGTAACAAAATCAGTCTGTTTTAAAGAGTAAACAGAGGTTGGAAACTTAGTCATTTAAATATGAATTATTATTATTTTCAGGATATTAGCTTTTTACCATGCTGTTAACTATTACTAGTTATTAGTAATGTAAGTTATTACAGCTACATGATATACACTAAAGTCTTTGTTGTTATTATATAGCTGGGTATTGCAACTGAGTTATTTTTGGAAGTATATTAAAGGGCCTTTGTCTTAAAAAATCTGAAATTTTCTTGCTTTGTTTAAGTTTTAAAACATACCATACACACTTCAGGCTATAGAATCCATATATGGAAATGAAGTTTGTACTGTCATTTCTCCATTCATAAAACATTTATAGTACATATAGCTGGTCATTCGGTCTACAGCAGCTAAGCCTACCAGCTGACATCAAAGTTATAAGGAGTCATTCATTTTGGCTGTTTTTGCAATAATACACAATACAGGGCAGCCAATCAGAACCAAGATCTCAAGTGGATGTTAGTGGAAAAAACTAAAAGACAAGAAAATGTGGACCCTTTAAGTTCATTGTATAGATCTGTATTAATAGTCTATTTTAAAAAGGAAATTAAATGGTGGTTGTGGTTGAAGTCTTCTCTGCAATATTTAGTCATTTGTTAAGGACTTAATTACATTACAAATTAGAAGCCAATATCAGCCTTGCACTTATAGTGTGTACTCTAGTATTACATAATTGCAGATATTCAATGTTAATGGTCTGCTGACATAGTAGAATATTAATTATTTCTTTTCTATTCTGCCCTCTTCAGCCTCTATGGAAATTTGATAGAAGACAATGGAGCTGAAAACCTGGCCTCTGTTTTACCAGATATGAAGTCTCTGCAAGATCTAGAGTAAGTCTACTTCATCCAGTTACTCCTTAAAGGAATGGTTCAGCCAAAAATCACATTTACCCAATTTTACATGCACCTCTGATGTACTTCATTAGGTGTTTGGAGGCCTAATTTTGATCATTTACTTTGCTTTAAGTATCTGTTGTGCAGCAATTACTGCAAAACTCCAATAATGGAGCAGCTGTGGTCTGGTGGTTAGGGATCTGGTCTTATCACCAGTTTGATCCCCGGGCAGGTCATGACTGATGTGTCTTTGAGCAAAGCACCTAACCCCCAATTGCTCAGTAGGTGCCGTGGATAGGGCTGCCCACTACTTCGAGCACTCATTCTCACAGCCTAGTGTGTTCACTAGTGTGTGTGTTTCACTACATGGTTGAGTTAAATGCGGAGTCAAATTCCATTCTGTGCAATCACATTGACAAAAAGTTGAATCTAATCAAATCTAATAACTGTTTCCAGTAATTGTGGATCAGTTCTGTACATTGGCTTGAAGGAATCAGTGAAGCTTTCTTCAGGTCCTGTCACAAAAATTGTATTGGCTTAAAGTCAGAACTTTGACTTGGCCATTCCAAAACATGAACTTTATTCTTCTATAACAATTATTTTGTAGAACAACTTGAGTACTTAGGGTTGTTGTCTTCCTGCACAACTCACATTCTCTTGAGATTCAGCTCACAGACAGATGTTTTGATATTTTCTTTTATAATTTTTTGGAAATTCAGAATTCATTGTTCCATCAAAGACAACAAGCCATTATGGACCAGATGCATCAAAATAGGCCCAAAACGTGGGGCCCCTCAGCGGGCAAAGACGCTACCACTATGACCCGAGGATCGCGAGTTTGAATCCCGGTCATGCTGTTTGTCATCAACAGTCGGGGCCCAAGAGAGCAAAAATTGGCAGTGCTCACTCTGGGCAGGTAGATGGCGCTCTCTCTCCCTATCACTCTCACATTGCAATGTCCGCTGGCTCAGGCGTCTACTGATTGGTCCAATTGGAGCTGGGGACCCTGTGTGCCTTCTTCTGAGCGTGTTAGGCTCTCCAGTGATGGTGAATCAACGGTGGTTCGAAAAGAGGCGGTGGCTGCAGCTCACGCAACGGAGGAGGCTTGTGCTTGCCTGCACCCTCCTAGAGTCAGGGACAGTGCAAAGTGATGGGGAGAGGCCTAACGGAGGGGATGGGCTAATTGGTTACCACTACATTGGGAAGGGGATAAAAATTGGCAAAAACCTAAAAATAAATTATTAAAAACAAAATAGGCCCAAAATGTGATACTATCACCACCATGTTTCACAGATAGGATGAGATTTTTATGCTGTAATACAGTGTTTTTAAATGCTTCTCATTTAAACCAAAATGGTCTATTTGGTCTCATATGTCCATAAAACATTGTTCCCATAGCCTTCTGGCTTGTGATCACTAGCAAACTGCAGACAGGTAGCACTATTATTTTTGGAGAACATTGACTTTCTCCTTGCAGCTCTGCCATGCACACCAATGTTGTTCAGTTTTCCATTAATGAATGTGAAACTGAAAGAATGCATGTGGTGGGAAAATGACAAGGAGTGCTCTCTGAAAGAGTGTTGTTGACCAGATTAGGAGGCGTCGCCTCATGGGAATCTGATTCCTCCCAAGGATTCTTTCTTCGCATCTGAGGGAGTTTTTCCTTGATAGTGTTACTGTTGGCTTGTTCATCGGGGGGTTTTGTGTTTTCGCTTTTACTGGAACTCTGTAAAGCTGCTTTGTGACATCAGTTATAAAAAGCCTGAAATACATACAGTTGCCTTGACTTGTAGTGTTGAAAAATGAAGAAAAAGATCTGTAAATGCTAGATGAATAAGCATATCCTTTAAAAACAAGACTTGCTCAGAAATCATATTTACATACTTTCCCACTTACCTCAGGTGTAGCTGATCTGTAAAGACATGTCTGGATTCCAAATTTAGCTCCTTTAGTTTAGAACTGGAGCTGTGAGGTATATACTAATTTACAGATTAGATGTTTTACTACTTTAGTGGCTTATGAAAATAAGTAGCACATGCACTTTAAGCAATAAAAAAGTGTGCATCTTCAATTCCACAAGAAAAAATAGAAACTAAATTTGGATACAAATGTGTCTCAGTACTGTTATCTTCAGTGAAATAAGCTCATTGGATCTCCACTTTACACATTGCACAGTTGTGTCATAATAAAGTGTTAATAATAATAATAATAATAATAATAATAATAATAATAATAATAATAATAATAAAGTATTATTTAATGTATCCACAGTGTGAAGTTCAACATGTTCACAGACATTGGGGCTAAGAAACTCAGCACAGCCTTAAAAAGCTCCCCAAGCATGAAGTCTCTTCAGTAAGTGTGACATTTTATATACACTGTGTTTTATTTTATATATCCACAAATTCCACTTTTTCAGTGAGGCATATTACTGGCCAGCCAATCAGAACAGATCATAAACATCAGCCACAACATTAAACTGGCTTGTACTTACACTCATTGTCCATGTTGTCAGCTCCACTGAGCATATAGCTCAGTGACACTGATGTGGTGGTGGTGTGTTAGTGTGTGGTGTGCTAGTATGAGTAGATCAGACACAGCAGAGCTGTTGGAGATTTTAAACACCATGTTTACTCACTGTTCTCTCTAATAGACACTCCCACCTTGTTGGTCCACCTTATTAATGTAAAGTCAGAGACAGCAGCTCATCTGTTGCCGCACAGTTTGTGTTGGTCTTCCTCTAGACCTTCTCTGATGATCACAGGTTGCTGATGGCTGGATAGTTTTGGTTAGTTGACTCTTTAGTACAGAAGTGACAATGAGCTTTTCAAGAACATCAGCAGCTCTGCTGAGATTGATCCACTAGTATGCATCTCAAAAACGTTTTGTTCATAATTTACTTAAAAATGTTTTATATTTATTACATTATATTTATTTAATGTTGATCAGTATGGCTTATATGGCAGTATGTACTGTGTGTATTCAGCATACAATCACAATCATGAGGAAGACAGCTGACTTCACAGTTGTCCAGAAGATGATACAGAACATCAATACCCTCCACAAAGAGGTTAAGCCACAGAAGGTCATTGCTGAAAAGGCTGGCTGTTCACAGAGAGCTGTATCAAAGCATATTGATGGAAAGTTGCTGGGAAAGGGGGAAATTCGTAATAAGCAAAAGGGATGACCACAGCCTTGAGAGGATTGTCAAAATAAATTAAAGAACTTGCGCTGAGGGTGTTGTCAGGTGAAATAAAACTGGACTGTTGCTCTGTGATCCAAAGTTCTATTTTCAGATGAAAGTAAATCAAGGTCCTAGAGTCTGGAGGAAAAGTGGAGAGACACAGAATCTAAGGTGTCTGAAGTCCAGTGTGTTTTTGTGATGGTTTGGGGAGCTGCTGTTGGTCCAACTGTGTTTTATCAAATCCAAAGTCAACGACTACCAGGAGATTTTCAAGCCCTTCATGCTTCCATCTGCTGACAAGCTTTATGGAGATGCTGATTTACTTTTCCAGCAGGATTAGTACCTCTCTACTGTGACAAAACTACTACCAAATGGTTTGCTGACCATGACATTACTGTGTTTAACTGGCCAGCCATCTCTCCAAACCTGAACTCCACAGAGAATCTATGAGCTATCATCAAGAGGAAGATGACACCCAACCCAACAATAGATGAGCTGAAGGTCACCATCACAGCAACCTGGGCTTCAGTAACATCTCAGCAGTGCCAGAAGTGGATTGCTTCAATTCCACACTGCATTGATGCAGTAATATGTGGTACAAAAGCCCCCACCAATTATTGAGCGTAAAAATGATCATACTTGTCAGAAGTAGGACATTTCTGTATTTTACATCATTTTTTGTCTGATCTTATGAAAATATTCTAAATTCTAAACATTTGAGAGTCTGGATTTCTGATTTTCATGAGCTATAATCCATGCTGATCACCCCTGAAACAAAAAAGGCTTGAAAAATGTCACATTACATTTTGAACTAAAAATAATAAAAATGAACCTTTTCCATTATATACATTTTTTGAGATGCAGGGTAATTGAAGCTGATAAAATGGACAGTGTAGATATGTGGCTGCTGTTTTATTTAAGTGGATGGTCTGAGTATATGGGTGATAAAGAGAGGTTGTTAAATGGTCCTGTAAAATAATTCTGGATGGTTTTGGTATAAAACCCCATAGAGATGTCATAACTGAACTTATACATGAAAGTAGGACAACTTCACTTTGTTGTAGGTCTGTTAAGTAACTAAACAATGCCAACATGACAATCAGTGAATGACAGCATGGCCTCATTCATTTTCAGCTATGCCTGTTTGATTGCAGAATGACTCATTTTTCTCTCTATTTTTCCAGAATGTGGAATAACTATATCCCATTTGGTGTTTTTGATCATCTTTGGCATCAAGACCCTAGGATTAGAGCTCCTTAAGTCACTTACTACTTTGCACCTACTACCTTCTTTTTTATTGCTGCTGCTAAGTTCTTTTTGCAATAATGCACTAAATTCTTTGCTAAACAATACCTTCAACAAAGACACTAAGATTTCAATGTATTCATGTTTTACTGAATTGCACTGTCAAATCTTTATTTTGAAAATGCGGGTAGAGGTTTTTTTTATATATAAAATAAACTGAATTTTGTTCTGTTTTTTGAACCAGTTTCAGAATTGGGTCCACCTGAAATCAAATGACCTTTTTACATATTAAGCATGATGCATCGTGCCATAATGGACCATTACAATGTAATGCTTTTGCCCAGCTTTAAACCTGATTTTTGATTACAGAAAAACGTTGCAAATTAAAGGTTGACCAATTATCTGAGCTTGAGTTTAGCAGTTTTTTAATTATTAGAATTTTAAGTCCAGTTATGTTTCTACAGAACCCTCCTAGAGACTCAAAACACTTTTTGGGACATTTGGGACAGACATTAGTCACTTCAACCATGTCCAGTGGTCAGCAAACACCTGGTTTATATGGGAGCCAGTCCACCAGAACTCTCAACACACATTAGCTGTTAGAGAGGTGAGGTTAGACTAAGCCAGGTTTTGAAGGTGGAGATGGGAAGTGCATCCAGGACATCAGGGTAACACCTCAGAGATCTTTTTATGACCTCTGAGATTCAGAACCTTGGTTTTAAGTCTGCATCACTGCACTGGGGCTTTGTAATACACACAAAACACAGCAACAGTGCCTCCATACCAAACATCCCCCATCTACAGGGGTTGGACAATGAACCTGAAACAGCTGTCATGTCAGTGTGGGAGGTTTCATGGCTAAATTGGACCAGTCTGGTGGCCAATCTTCATTAATGTCACATTGCACCAGTAAGAGCAGAGTGTGAAGGTTCAGTTAGCAGGTAAGAGCACAGTTATATAGTATATTACAATGCACACAACATTATGGTGACATACCAGAGTTCAAAAGAGGACAAATTGTTGGTGCACGTCTTGCTGGCGCATCTGTGACCAAGACAGCAAGTCTTTGTGTCTAAATATTATTGAGCCACTTTGGGGTGTTTTGGAGGAGCGGGTAAGGAAACGGTTTCCTCCACCAGCATCACGTAGTGACCTGGTCACTATCCTGCAAGAAGAATGGCTTAAAATCCCTCTGACCACTGTGCAGGACTTGTTTATGTCATTCCCAAGATGAGTTGATGCTGTATTGGCCGCAAAAGGAGGCCATACACCTACTAATAAATTATTGTGGTCTAAAACCAGCTGTTTGTTTCATTGTCTAACCCCTCTACTTCCAGCAGCCACACAATTTCATTGGAGGTCTCCCATCCAAAAAATATCCATATCCAGACCTGCTTAGCTTCAATGTATTTGCATGTTATGATGCTGAAAAAAACATGTCTATGTGCATATCTGATGCAAACAATTTTAAAAAACACAAAAACAATTCTTTAGTCTTGTTCAATATAACCACGTCATTATTGTTAGGCACATGCACAGTAAGTCCAATCAAACAAGCTTTCAGTGTTCTTATCTAACTATCTAAAGCTCTAGTCACTTTATTTTTATAATGTTCTAAAGGTTTATCTATCTTCATTTAATGCACGTTGTAAGAGTCCTTGTAAATTTTTCTACAAATATCAAATTTATGGTAAATGAATATAGGCCCTAAATATTGGTGTCCTTGCATAATAATAATCAGTATTGGTATCCATATGTCTTTATTACAGCTTCAAGCATGTTGCCCATTTTGATAAAGAAATACTGCGCTCATTTAGAATTCACATAAAGTGAAAGCAATTATTTATTAAATATATATTTATATACTGTGGGTATCTGAAATACGTCAGATCAAATACATAATTTACAGCATATAACAAATGTACAGTTCATAAGAGAATCTCTTAGAAAGCAGCACAATACTGAGGATTTCATAACCCTGCCAGTCTGAAGATGTATTGCTTACCTAAACAATCTAGTCTAGAAAAAAAGAAACACTCATGCAGAATTAAGCCAGACATTACAACTTAACTGTCCGGCCAAAATCAAAGGTCAATGTTTAGTGCTTTATTATTATTATTATTATTATTATTATTAGACTTGCTGCAAAATCCAGCTGTGAACAATCGGATGGAACTCCATTATGGCCTAAAGTGTCATCTATTTCATGTAAACCAAATAATTATGACAATAAGAGCAGTATTTTCGAGGGTGAAATCTAAAATGAGTAAGGCCCTGTTCACACCTGGCATAACACATCTCAGGTGATCATTAAGTGCCCAGCATTAAGTACAAGTAAGAACAAACGCATGTGATCACACTGTGTTTGTAATGTCAACACTCGCTTGATGTGTCCCCAGCTGCAGTGAAGTACCGTCCATATTAGCCATGTCAAAAATATGTTTCCTTCACTGATTCCTCTGCTGGGGAGTATTCAACAAAGCAGGATTTCTAAGTTAGCCAGATAGTTTAAGCCCATTGCTGAAGATTGTTCAGTAGGACTTACCCTGTTGCTTTTTCACCATTGAACAGGTTTGACTTTGGGCTAAAGTGACCTGGCTAAACTGAGAAATCCTGCTCTTGAAAAAATCTCTGTTCATTTAAAAGCTGAGCTAGTAGACCACATGATCAAAATGACTGAAACAGCTCATATTGGAACATGAGCATGTATTTGCAAGATGTTTCAGTCTTAAAATTTGTTGTTAGGAATTTCCATCACAGGTTGCCATGCTGAAGCATTAAAAGTGCCATGTGTAAACATATATGTGTTTTGGCAGTCCATTGTGATCTGATCAACAAAGGTGCACATTAATGCCTGGTGTGCACAGGGCCTAAGGAAATGTGGTAATTACAGCCACAGTGTTGGGTGCTGTTCAACATCCATCACTTCTGTGAGACCTTGGGACTTATCTGTCTTTCCTCTGGGAATTTGCCATCGGATATCAAGGTTAATTCTCTCCTGACCTTGAACAACCTGTGGAGATACGACACAGCCAGATGAAACTGTTGACACTGATTAATGATCTATAGTAAGTATGCACTGATATTTGGAATTCTGATCCAGTATTTCTCACATGCATATCATGTTGATGCCCAATTAAGCACTGCAGAAAAATATAACATTTAGTTATAGACAGTTACAAATACAGTAAAATGAATAAAACACAGACATTTTAGTATAGCATCCCAGTTAACTGGAGTGCAAAATATGCATTATCACAAATTGGTTTAAATGATCAGACAAGTCAGTCTGGTTCTATTTCTTTTCCCACGTAACTGCAGATATTAATATAATTCAGATTTCACAGTGATCTGAAATAACTGTACAATGCATTATGATCAAAATCACTGCTTACTTTTTCATATGGGGCAATCTCCTGTGAGCAGATGTCCAGGGTAACATTCTTTCTGTTTGCAGAGATAACCAGTATTATCATTCCTTGAGTCCTCCTTTGATGCATTTTCCAAAGCAACTTCTCTCCACCAAAGAGCTGCATGGCACTTCAGATTGTGTTCCCCCAAGGTCAGTCTACTCCAGATATCCCTCAAAAACATCCAACTCAGTGTCTGTGTCATATGGAACGGAGGCTGGGTCAGAAAGAACACCCAAATCCACCAGTGCCTGGTCCATATCCTCAGGCAAAAACACAATCCCTACATTAAGGACTATGTATTCCATCAGAAAGGCATAGTAGAGTATTAATACGTTAACAAAAAACAGGCCAAGATAAAACATATATGGAAGCTCGTCGATGAATGATTCAACAGAATCCAAGTGCAGATAAACTGAATGGGTCATAGAATCCTAGATCTTGACTCATTGGACAATACTATGAACACTGAAGCAGATACGGCAAAGATCAAGCAACGTAAGATTGCAATGTTGCATCTAGTTGAAAAGAAAACGAAGAGATGACGAGTCCACTTGGATCATAACGGCAGAATCTGTTTTAGTTCAATCCAG
>BRDA01001756.1:11775-38995 GCA_036984385.1 Crenuchus spilurus
GAAGACAGAGGTGCATTCATGGCTCATGGCTCACGGCTCACAGCTCAGCTCTCGCGCTCTCTCTCTCTCTCTCTCACACACACACACACACAATATATATATATATATATATATATATATATATATATATATATATATATATATATATACAGTATATATAAATGAGGGAATATGAAAGCTTGTTGATAGATGGACAAACTGTATTGAAAAGCAAGAGATTATGTAAAAAAAAAAAACCTTTTTCTTGAAAACTGATTAAAATCAAGTCTAGAGGATAATTTTTGACTCACCCTTGTAGTAACAGATCAGTTTGTTTTAACCATGAAATATGAAAATGTGACACTGGTATAATTAAATTTAAGGATGTTATAAGTTTGCTCCGATAAGAAAAACTTGTCTCCTACTGGCTTCTAGCTAAAACATTTACATATGGATATGGAGCGTGTCTTTGCTCTTATTTTTTATCTACTCTACGTGGTCATTCATTTCAGGATACTTTAACAGTGTGATTATATTTTATACTACATGCTATAAAATTAAACACAATACATAAATATTTTAAATTAGCATCGTTGCGTAATGGCAACTTAGTTCAACACACCATTGCACAATAATATGTTTATTAAATAATAACAAGTGGAGTAAACTTACAGACAGTGATTGTTTTGATGTAACATAACTCATCGGTGTGGACCCACAGCAGCAGCTTATTTTCTCAATTTGATGTTTAAAAGATGTCTTTTATTAGCCTGGGAGAGCTGTAGCAATTCAAATCCATCTTCTGTGGCGTCCCTTTCCCATCTATTAGCTCTTTTATTACATTGCAGAGCGCATTTTGTCACAAACTGTACCTGGTCTGGTATCATAAAGCAATGTTCGCAGCTAAGGTTTGCTTGAAAAACGAAAACAAGCGTCTCGCTAGTATGACGCTTCAAAGAGTTCAACAAAAGCCTTCCGTTTGAGCTGCATGCTGGGAAATGGAGTCAACGGACGACGGCCGTTACAGTAAGTTTGACTAATGGTGGACTCGCGTGAACTACAAGACCCACACGTACAGCGAGCCGCTTCAGAGTCTGTTGGTGTCAGGTAGCGGTTGTCAGTTAGCCTGCTAGCAATGTTTTCGCGTTTTGCTGCGACTGCGATGGAATTATTTTGTATAATTTAGTAAAGTAAATAAAAGTGACATAAGAAATAAACCAGCAGCTATGTTCGGGCGGTCCAGGAGCTGGGTGGGAGGGCAGGGGAAGTCCAAAAATATTCATTCTTTGGACCATTTAAAGTAAGTGTTGAGAGCTCGTAACGTTAGCCGTTCGCTACAAAATGGTAGCCAATGAAGCCGTCAGCGTTTTGGACTTTGTGTGTTTGTGTGAGAGTTTATTTTTGATATGGTTAATTTAGCGCAAAGTGGTGTAGTGAGGTGGTAATAAAGCTGTGGTTAGAATGGTCGCTAGGTTAGCTGATGTCTGATAAATAACTGACACTACCTGTTCAGCGAGCTGAGCTGCAGCTGTAAAAGTCTGACATTTCTACACTAAATTGTCCTTATTTCAGTAATATTAGCTAAAACAGTAAGATGTATTTCTTTAGTCTTGTGCTTGGTCTACGAGGCTAATGTAGCTAATAAAGAAAGCGTAGCTGGATGTCACTCTAAATGTTTGGACTGTTTGAGATTTGGGAGGATAAGTGTACATTATTGTATTGAACCATGCATCTAAAGTACATGGTAGGCATACAAAGTATCAAGACGTTTTGTCCCTAAGTAAATAGTAACACTTTAAAAAAAAATAATAATAACAGGTCTTATTTGAGAAATACCTTTGAATCAGGTGTATTTTGTGTGGCTCCTTTTGAATCTACATGTCTAAATCTTAGCTACATGAAACAAATGCAACATGTTGCAGAGTATTAAAAAAGTTTCATTCAGATCAACAAAAATTTATTGCTGAACACAAATGCTGAACCTTTAGCTCTTTTTGTTCCAGAAGTCTGTTTATTTTAGGCTGCACAGCACTCAAGGGACATTATCAAGATTTGTCGCATAGTGCTCATTTCTGTTTGTTTGGATCTTCCATAAAGGGTTTCAACAGACAATCAGTCAATATTTCATGGTTTATTTAAAGAAAAATATAGAATTTTGAATTGCAGTTCAGAATGGACAGAAATTAAAACTCAGGCAG
Source organism: Crenuchus spilurus (assembly GCA_036984385.1). Taxonomy (NCBI): domain Eukaryota; kingdom Metazoa; phylum Chordata; class Actinopteri; order Characiformes; family Crenuchidae; genus Crenuchus; species Crenuchus spilurus. Next base: position 13,953 of record BRDA01001756.1, read on the forward strand.
AAAAAATTGGGTTTTAGCTTTCATGTGCGACTCTAATTTTGCATGTGTCTCAGAAAACAATCAAGTCTCTGGATGCCTTAAATATGTGCTAGAATCAAAGACAGTTCTGTGGTGTTAAATGCTTTTATGTCCTAATGTAGCTTGATTGTTACAGCTGCATTACAATGATAGTCCTATTAAAAACCATGCTTGTGTATTTATTTTTAATGCTCATTACAACCAACCAGCATTACTGTTATAATTAAGATGTTCAGTGTTTTATATCCATGCACAGGCATTTACAAGCAAAGTACTCTTATTTATTGTCATAATTTCCAATAGTAGTGTCAGTGTAGCTGTTTTAAACTCATTTAGGTACATGTACCATGTCCTGACGAAGAACACAACAGTGACAGATCACAACCGCAATTTGCTTGTCGAGACGATTCGCTCCATCACTGAAATTCTTATCTGGGGGGATCAGAATGACAGCTCAGTTTTTGAGTAAGTATTGTCTTATTACATTGGTCATGTTATATATTTTAAGGTCCTTTACATGTTACATTTAATAAGCATCTGACATTGTAATCTTTTTCTTTTAGTTTCTTCTTGGAGAAGAATATGTTTGCATTTTTTCTCAATATTTTACGGCAGAAATCTGGGCGCTATGTTTGTGTCCAGCTCTTGCAGACACTTAACATACTTTTTGAGAACATAAGTCATGAGACTTCTCTCTGTAAGTATTCACAGAAGGTTGTTATAGATGTCCGCATTATTGTTTATTTTTCCCCCCTACAGAATTTTGTTCTAATGATGTATGCTTTTGTTCCCCACAGATTACTTGCTCTCAAATAATCATGTTAATTCTATCATTGTCCACAAATTTGACTTCTCTGATGAGGAAATTATGGCCTACTACATCTCGTTTTTGAAGACTTTGTCCCTGAAACTGAACAACCACACTGTTCATTTCTTTTACAATGAGGTAAGGTGCTTTTGTTTTGGCAAGATGTCTGGAGCGCTCTGGCCCTTCGGCAAGTTTCAGACCTCCAGTGTTTACTAATTAGATTACAGATAAACAAGACTTAGAGGAGTGCTTTCCCCCTATGTGTATAATCTCATTTTTGTCACAATAACACAACCCTTCTAGCTCTCATCCACTATTGTGAATTTGCATTTTCTATGGCAATATTTTTTTAACACCAGTTAAAATATATTACTTTATGTATAGAAGCCCCTGTCAGTTATGGAAGGCTTGCAGGAAATGATGAAACAAACTATAAAGAGGTTTTCTGTGCGACAAGATGCTCATTCATGGTGTTATATTGGTCTAGATTAAAGAGGAATTTCAACATTTAAAAAACCATTAAGTCATAATTAAATTAAATTAGAAGTTTGATGTAAATTTCTCTGTTCTAGAGAAACTGTCAGAATTGTTTTCAGTGATTATGACAGGAACCAGACATTTAATGTTTCTAAAAGCAACCTTACAGTAAGTTATTATATGAAATAGTGACAGAAGTGCAGTCTGATGCCTGAGATGTTGTTGCATGATAGTGGTGAGATTATGTTTTGGCCTTACACTGTTTTCTTTATCTTTCCATAATGTGTATGTGTTCTATTACATTAACGTTAGATGTTAAAGACAAATTCAAAGTATTAATTTTGTATTGTGTATGCTGATACTACACTTGCTGTCGGTATCAAAGTCAAAGTTCTGATACTGTGTTCACCTTAAGCCCCGGTCCCTTTTACCATCACTGTAAAGAGTTTCAGATTTGATTTCAGATCAAACCACTCTGAATAACTTGATTTGCATTTCATCTATTGAATTTTGAAAAATCAGTGGAGTTCCCCCTTTTATATACAAGCCAAATACATTGTTAAGAATGAACTACAAATACATGTACTGTCATTTCCAGCATTTGTATGGCTCCTTTGTGTAGGGGAAAGTTATTGGTGTACTGTAAATGGTTGTACATCAGCATTGGATATTTTTTTTTATTCTTTAACACCAGTGACTTGTTTGTTTGCTGGTGTCAGGAATAAAAAAAACCTGGAAGGAAGGATTTGCTGTATGAGAGATTATTGACCGCAGGCTTTGTTTCCTCAGTGTTTTAAGTATTTAAAAGAAACTGCAGAAACTCAACATTTCTTAAGACCATAGCAGGCACACTAGCAAAAATAACTTGCAGTATTGCAGTTTAACTGCAGATTTTTAAACAGTCTGAGCATTTTGAAGAGGCTGGTGACTGTCTGTTTTGTGACATTCACTTCTTCTGCAACATGATTGATTCTCTCTGGCAGTTTCCAGTTGTGATGTCTGTGGCCCTGTAGCTGCTCTGTGATGTAATGGAAATGGCCTGACTGATTACAACATTTTGTGAATGATACAATGTAATTTTTAGGAGCGAAAAACCGCTGCTAAAGTTTAACATGATAAAAAATAAATAAACAGATGTTATAAGATATGATTGTTGCTTCTTAAATGCATAAAATATTGTAATATAATTATATTAATATATTTACACATTTTTTGTATACTTATAGTAATATGTATTGAGATTTGTGCTGTGCAGGTCTGTTGATATCTGGTAATTAGCTAATTTTTCTCAGTCCTGTTCATGATTATCATGGTAAAGCTTAGGTTGCACTGTACATGTTTTGTTTTAAATACTAATGATGCTTTGCAGACAGTTATATTTCTGTAAGAGAGGAGAGCACTGATGACTGTCAGCTTAGCCGTCTTTGTAAAGACTGATACAAGTCTCAAAACTATAAAATTTTTCATGCACTTTCATTGTGTGAGGGAGTGTTTTGTTACATCTTAAAATAAGGCATTAAATATTGAATTTTCATCTATACTGTTAAAATTGAGATATAAAATAGTTTTTATGAACAATTTGTTATTATTGTTATATTAATTTAAATACAAAAGATGAAGTCATTTATATACAACTACATCAAAAATAACAGACATCAGAAATGTTTTGTTGGGTAAAACTGAAATCACATGATTTACATGAACTAATGGTGTTGGGGAAGAGATGCATCTCATAATTGGTGTGTATTGGCCAACTGATATAATCTTTCCTTATGGAGAGCATTTCTAGAAGTATCAGTATTAGAAGTCGTCCTTTTATATTAATTGCTGCTGTTCTGTGCAGCTCTCTCTCTCTAAGCTAATCCTTCCATCCAGTGTGCCTCGTTCACAGCCTCGCTCTCTGTCTCCCATGCTTCCAGCACACTAATGATTTTGCCCTGTACACGGAGGCCATTAAGTTTTTCAACCATCCAGAGAGCATGGTCAGGATCGCAGTCAGGACTATCACTCTCAATGTGTATAAAGGTGAGTAAAATTAAAAGCCTGGCTCTCTGCTGCAGCTGCCTGCTCTTCTCTTAATCACTCTTATCATGACTCTGATATATGGCCATTTTGATGCCACTCAACACCCTCCTTGATGAGATAACGCACGCTCGCACTGTTTTGGCACCAAAGGTATGATTAATTTCTTTATTATGAGCATCCAGTGGAGCACCTTAAAACATAAATATAAACATAAACATAAATATCTGCCTATGGCTCCACCTACTTCATCTTATGTAAGTGCCTAAGCTCTTGCCTGCTTCTTATTCTTGCTTTGTGAGTAGCTTCATAATATCTGTCTTTTCTGGGAATAATGTGGGAGTTTAGCCAGATTTAAAAACATGCATGGTGTACTGCCGGTTGTTTTTTGCCGTCCTCACTGCATTCATATTTAAATGAGTTTTTACTAGAGATGGCAAAATATCACTTTTTTTGTTCCAATACCAATTTTGAAACAATCCAGTTTCAAGAAAACTACTAAATACGTTCTCCTTTTTTGAAGTACGTTACTTTAAAGAGGAATTCCATAAATGTTTCAAAATGCAGAGTAACTTCATGTGAAAATGATAAAATAGACTTACCAAGTGTAAATTCTTCACAATCGTGGTGTTAAATCAGGTGTTTAATGTCTCTAAAATCAGAGGTATGAAATACATATTATTAATATGCTACCTGAAATTAGTGTATTTTTCAGATATACCTCGATCATTATTGACAATACATACTAGTGCTCCAGAAATTCTCAAAAATATAAAAAAATTTGATATTGTGATAGTTCATATGTGTTCATTTGAGTTTATATTCAGTACATGTAAAGTGACCTATTTCAAGACTTTTAAAAGTCTTAAAGTTTATACTGTTTGAATAATTTACTCAAACTCCAAATGAAATTAAATTCTAAAAATTTGAGATTCAGAATTTCTGTTTTTCTTGAGCTATAAGCCATAATGATCAACTTAAAAAGACTTGAAATTTGTCAAGTGTAGTGAATATAAAATGACAGTTTACCCTTTTGAATGAAATTATAAGCAATTAACAATTTCATGTTATTCTAATTTTTATGTAATTTCTAATTCTGATGTGTTACTCTTGATATTCTAACTGAAGGCATGTGGTGGTTTTTGAATAGTAAGCAAATTGAGTATATTTTTGTAGTAGATATCATGACCACTGGTTCCCAACATTATTACTGCAATTTAGTCAGTAGGTGTCTCTGTAATGCACAATTTCACATCAAAATACTCTGAATGACTTTGTTTACATCTCAGCCATTGAATTATGCTGAACTTTTTTCAGAATTGACGGATTTTCTTTTTAAGACAGCCAGTTAAAATGACCTATGATCTTAATCTCTATTCTGACAGGATTAATTTTATATAGGTAGTTGATGCACTGTCATTTTACCACCTGATGTCTGTGATATTATTGCAACAAACAAAATATGAATATGAATGACTGAATACTAAAAACTTGATTTACTCAACCCCTGTATCTCTGATTAAATAATTTATCAATGGTCAGAGTCACCACACAGTACGTATAATATGGGTGTGTGGATCATTCTCAACACTGCAGTGACAGCGTACCAACCAAAAATATCCAGCCAACAGCTTCCTGTGACTACTTGATGGAGGACTTGAAGATGATCATACAGTATTATAGAGTGATTAAAAAGTATTATAACTTGCTTATAGTAAGAACAATGTGTTTAATAACATGTTAAACATAGTAATGACATGAAAATTAGGCTAGATGTCCATAACAAAAATGTTGGCTTAAGCTACACTACACAATAACTTGCCAAAAGCCTTTAAAGAGTCCTTTGGAGCATGAGCTAAATGTAATTATTGTTTGACATATGGCACGTTTGACACAGACTTAAATGAAGATATTTCTCCTTCAGGAAAACATTGGATATAGGCTATATTTCAGGCTATATTTGATACAGAATAGATTGTTATTGCAATCCTGTGATATCCATATTCAGTGCCATCTCTAGTGATTACTGAGCAAGTCTAAAAAATTCTGTTTGATGTCCTCTCTCTTCGCTTTACAGCATGTTAGTGTGCATTGGCAGAGCATTTTGTGGCTCCTCATGCTCACTTGGGTATATTATTTGCTTATAAAGGTGTCACTGTTTTTTGTGGAAGGTTGGTAAGCTTTTGTGCTCAGATTTGGGAGGTGTAGTGGGATTTTAAGCTGTAACTTGTAGTCCTATAGGGCTGAAAGCTCCACTAGCTCCTCTTAGGCCCTTAACCCTATTAACCTTGTGTCTGTTTTCCCTTCTCCCTCTATGGTGACTCCTGTGTGCCTTATTCCAGTATCATGTAAGTTGGTCAATTTCAGAACTTTACTGTTTCTTTTGTCTTTTTTCTCTTTTTTGTAATTACCTTCTTGTGCAAATTGCTGTGCATGCTTATGCTGTAAAAACACACCAGTTGTGTTTTTATACAAAGAAGGTGTAAATAGAATTCCCTCTCCCCAAAAAACAATAAAAACAACAAAGAGAATCACTAATTTACTGAAGTTCCAACATTGTGGCTTAATTCAGAACTTTTTGTTTCGTTCAGATGGTAGTGTTTGTTTTTCTGTCGTGCAGTTTTTTTCTTGTAGTAAGAAGATGCTGGAGTCTATGGTTCACACAGCAGCACCCTCTAGCTTCTGACTCATATTTAGAGTGCTTACAGTTTTACCCCTTATTCCAATATGCATAGACCACCTTTTCTGTACTAAACCATCAAAATCTATTCATTCTGTGAGCATTTTAGAGCTTAATTCAGTAAAAATATTCTTAATTCTCCATAAAAACATTTATGTAGCTGCGTATGTGTGTTAACAATAACAGTAAAAGCACTAATGTACACTGGAAATACAATTTCTACAAACTTCTTATTGCTGTCCCTAGTAGCTTTTACAGAAGACAAAAACATTCTTAACCTCTTAAGTTAATGTAAGGAGAGACCAAAGATTTTTGTATAACTTCTCTTCATCCATTGATCATGAAATGTTAGTTCAATGCAAAAGGTATCTGCTGTGTTCAAATGATGTAGAAATGTATTTCAAACTGTTGGAAATAACTGAGATAAATGATTTTGATAGGACAGCAGTGATGTAGAAGTTGAAGTAGTATTAATTTTTTGTAGTTTGGATTAAAAAACATTTAATATGTCATAGTTTGTGTTCATATGGTTAGATATTTAGTCCATCCCCTGTGATAGAATTACTAATGGCCATTACATATCATGCCAATTTCCCACACCTATCACTATTGATTTTTCAGCTTTTTGATGAATGCTTTTAACGGGCACTTCTCTTCATTGTTTTTATGTCATGTGACTGTTTGGTATCATCAATACAAGCGTTCTGTATCTGTGATAACTTTCTTCCTGCTTTGCAGTGGATAACCAACACATGCTCCACTATATCCGGGACAAAACAGCCGTGCCCTACTTCTCCAACCTGGTCTGGTTCATCGGCAGCCATGTCATCGAGCTAGACAAGTGTGTTCAGACAGATGAAGAGTAAGAACATAGATTTGTGTGTTGTTGATCTTTATGGGCGACACAGTAGCTTGTTGGTAGCATGTTTTGCTGGAGTATTGGGTTCGAGTCCCCTTCTGGGTGGAGTTTCCATATTCTCCCAGTGTCTGCATGGTTTTTCTTGGGGTCTCTGTTTTCCTTTTATAGTAAAAAAAAATGGGTAAGGTAAATTGTCTGTGTGTGTGCGCCCTGTGATGGTATTGGTGCCCTGTCCTAGCTTTGGCTAATATAGAATAATGCTCTGCCAGACCCCGATGAAGGGGTAAGGGACACACCACAACACTGAACTGGATTAAGTGGTTAAGATCATGGATGGATGGATGTTTTTTATGAGCTTTAGAAGTACCACTTATTTTTTTCTGTTGCAATTATTTAAAATATAAATATTGCTTGAGATTCAGGAGAGAGACATTCTTTAAGAGCTGCTAATTTTTCAAATGAACTATTTTACATTGATGAACTTCACTAAAAATGGTCTTCTAAAAGTAGGTGGTCAGGCAAAACTACATCTTCTACTACCCGGATGAAGACACAAATAAAAACATCACAACACAATGTGATGGTGTGTTATTTCAAAACAGATTTGTTACAAAGTTCCCCTCTGATATCTGATCTACTACTTTCTGCTTAAATCAACCCAATGTTTATATTTATTGCATCTCTAATGATCACTGAAGAAAAGAAAGGAACAAAAATATTCAAAGCAGGAACAGTTTCTAATATAAAAAATCATTAAAAAATCCTAATAGTTCAAGGCATTTAATTGCTCACAAATTCCCCCACAAAAGTCCTCCAACGTTCCTCTCAAATCAACCTTTTATTTGTTCCAGTACAAGGCTATGTCAAAGATAATTCACTTGGATATTAAGTGATGATTTAACTGTACTTCTCCAGTTCCATTTTCAGTAAAATGAAATCGATTAATGCTTTGTTCATTATGTTTTTCACTCCATGAACACTAGATGACAGTATAGGCCAGGAGATGTGTGTAAATGTGGCCTATCTGATCAGCAGGGTTTTGATATATGTTGGGTAAAAGTACAAGTATTGCAGCTTTGCAGTTGTTTCACTTTATCATGTCTTACAAACCAGCAGTCTATCTCTTACCAACCAGCTTACTGATGCCCTACACATAACTTTAATGAACGTTTTCAGAAGTATTGAATTTTCTTGCTATTCAAATGTCCAGAATCAGCTAAATGATGACAAGCCTAGCAATGTCTGATTATAAGTTCAATATTTTTAATGTGTGTCCTCCACCAGGCATAAAAACAGAGGAAAGTTGAGTGACCTGGTTGCAGAGCATCTGGATCATCTTCACTATCTGAATGACATCCTCATCATCAACTGTGAGTTCCTGAATGATGTGTTGACAGACCACCTACTCAATCGCCTCTTCCTGCCTCTCTACGTCTACTCACTGGTCACCCAAGAGCAGGTAAGGTTAGCTCATGCAGCTTCATTGGAATCTGTACAACTGTACTTAACATTTGACCAGGACCAAGTCCTTTTTTGGGCTTACTCACATTTTATTTGACACTCTCCCTGATAAATACATTTAAAAAATTTTGTTCTTAATAGTATTAAAAATTAATAAAATGCTTTCTGGGTTTGTGAGAACATTAACATGCAGTCATTTCCATGGGAAAAATCTATGATTTATAATTACGTTTGGTAGAAACAATGCCAAAGTATGCTTACACTTCCTTTCCATTAGGCCAAAGGCAGTCAGGCATCAATTAGGCAGTCAGGCATCAGTTTATTCAATGACTAGGCAGTGTGTTTTTTTAGTATGTGGACTGATCTGGAATGATAGAGCTGGACCGAGCAAGATACTTTTTTCTGTGGAACGTTGCTGCCAAAATATGTTTCAGTTTGAATAGTGATTTAATATAATTGCCATTATTTCTTTTTTTGTCATTTACACCACCCACTCTCTACACTGTCTTTCCGTCTTCCTTGGGCCAACGCATTTGTGATTTTTGTATTGATTTTGCAGTAGATTACACAGTGTTACGTAGAGCTCTCAAAGCAAGCTTTACTATTTTTAATCTAAGTAACAAGTTTTTGAGTCTAATGTGTGACAAGCTGTATAAAAAATCTTACTTTTTTTCTTTTTCAGCTACAATACAGTGCATTCACAATACTGTGCAAAAGTCTTTGAAAAGTAGCTCTTTTAGAAAAGTAGACGTAAAGTGAATGCAACTTAACTATAAATTGTGGAGTTATGTGACCATTCCTGTCTCATGATGCCTTGTGTGAAATATGGGCTAAATGCCTGGTGGAGAGTGAACAGCTGTATAACCTATAAGCTCACTTTCACCAACGTATGTGAAACCAAAACGTGGCAACACTGTCTGGCCTCACCCGTCTGCTGCAAAAGACAATATCTGGAGCAGCATAATTTGTTGATTTTATCATAACAAATGGCTAAAGGTTTTCTGGATTTTTCTGAAAGTTCCAGATTTTTTTTAACAGAAGGGGTCAGTTTTCCATATCATCCAGAGCCATTGAGAAAATTTGAAAGGGGGTGGGGGGTATAGGCCAAATAAAATGTGTAATCCCAAGTTCACACCTACCGACGTTTTGAGTCGTTGGTCATTGTGCCTATGAGTGTGCAGTACAGCCCAGCAGTGTGGTCGGTATCTAGGCCATTCTTTGTGAAGGAATGATCATGGAAATTGACGAAAAGTCACATGTCGAACATCACAATCAAATTCTTTGTGTTCTTTCAGAATTAAGTAACTATGTCTTTATACAACATGCTGCTAACAGTGAACATTGACCCTGTGACCCGATACAGCCACTGATTTTTAATGCATTTACACTTTGACAATACATTTTATTGTTTATTTAGTACAAACAGTTTTTCAAAGTTACAATAAAATTATGTAAATCAAAAATGTTTGTGCATATTTTTTTCCATTTTTCTACACACCCATATACAAATTAGAAGCCCTAAAAGTGCATTCCTTTTACTATTGAAATTTCTATGTCCCAGGAGCTTCTATCCCATGGACCCGTCGCCAGGGCTTCCTATTTTTTTCAGTATTTTTTACATTTCCAACTTTTTCTCATGATCGCCTCAGAGTTAAACATATATGTTGTCATGGAAAATGTTTACATTAATGGTTGACCCCAAATTTTTGAGAAGTGTATGCATAATTTCTATTTATTCTAAATTTAAATAGTTTTTACAAGCTCACACAAACTTACTGCAGAGAACAATGATTTTAAGCAATTTGCATGGGTGTCATAGGTTTTTGCTCAGTACTGTGTACCAGTTGATATGTTTCCTCCAGTATTTGGAGGTTTCTTGGAGAAATTGTATTTAAAAGAAATCTAAACAAAATGAACCTGGATTAATCGGATGCATGGTTCTAGTGTTCTGGTGTGTGTGTATATATAGCTAGAAATGCAGTGTACTTCACTTATTTGTAATTAAGTGTGTCAGCAAGTACCCTGAGGTGGTGAATGTATTGTGAAATATACACTATTTTGTAGAATTAGTCAGACGTGCTTTATTAAACTGACTCCTATTTTCTGCAAATCATACTTATGTCTAGGAAATGACTCAGTTTATCTTCTTTCTTTTGTATATCAGAAATAATTTTGCGTAGTCAGTAAATTGAGTCAAAACTAATTCTTGTACTGTGTGTGTGTGTGTATATATATATATATATATAGATAGATAGATAGATAACTGATATATGATTATATATATATATACAGTATATATTTATACACACACACACACACACCTGTGGACACAATAGGATTATAAAACTGTACTTGTGTTTTTACATGAAAATAATCTAGAGGACAAACTAAAATTGAACCACAATAGAGGACAAGCTAGACCAGTGCAGATATGAACCTAAGCTGACTTTAGGGAAAAATATACATAATGCATGTATTATAGCTGCTTTGGCCTGGTGGTTATGTATCTGATCTTAATAATAATAATAATAATAATAAAACATTTTATTTGTAATGCACTTTACATTTCAAGGAAATCTCAAAGTGCGATCTTGTGACCGGAAGGTTGCCAGTTTGGTCCCCAGGCAGGTCATGACTGAAGTGCCCTTAAGCAAGGCATCTGACCCCCAACTGCCCCCTGGGCGCCGTGGATGGGGCTGCCCACCACTAGTGTCTTGACACTTTTTAAAATGTCACCACTTTTTAGCTCAGTTTTACTGTCTCCCAAGTTTTTGACAGTGAACTTATAGGCTTTATTACAGCTGTTTAACACATTTTACAAAAGTGTGATGAGACATGGGAATATTGTGGATATACTGCAGTAGGAAATATTAGTTCATAAACAACATCAGAAAGCAATGTTAATCACTGCAGTAGATGATGTGTGCATGTGTTTTTCAACTACGGTACATCTTTGAGATATTATTTAACATTAGACAAATAACTTAATAGCTCAATACATTTATCCAGCATATTCTGTCATCCCATGAAACTTGTAAAATATGTTCCAAGCTTGTGGCAGACACCAAAACTGAACTAAAAAAACAGTGACCCTGTCCTACCTCACCCTTCTACTGTAGAAGACTGGGTATCTGGAGCAGCAACATTTGTGAATTCCTAAACTTTAGTGAGCGAGAAAGAGAGAGAATTTGAATTTTCTGTTCCACTTTTTGATGCAGAATTAGCAGTAGTGTTTCTAGTGGTGATTGAATTAGGTTTTTCTTTTTTTTTTAAACAATAATTTACATTTCACACAGCGTCCCAACTGTTTTGGTATTTATACACCCAAATGTTCACTCATTGATTCAATTCACTCATTCATGTCAGTTTAAACAATACACCACTAAATGTACCACTTATTTAAATTGAGTTTTAATGGTCAGTTTAGTGTTTTACATTAAATGTTGAAGTAACTCGATTTATAATGTAATAAACAGTACATAACGGAATTCAAAAAATACATTATTCATTTTAAATTATTACATTTGTTACATTATTATCTTCCACAATGTATTAAATTATGAGCTTTTATTACATTTGTGTTATTAAATTAGGAGTTGCTACAAGGTCTTAAAATGAGCTAAATGCTGTCTCAGATGAACAACACACAACTCATTCGACCCTGTCATTATTTTGTTTTAAAAATGAAACAAAGGCTTCATGAGGCTGCATGAGGCTATTGTGAGACTAACTGCCTCTCTGTGCTTTGGAATGGGGGAGGGGCTCAGGGTATCACCCGCTGCTCACTGGGGACAGTAACTGCAGAATGATTGGTGCTTTCACGTTGAGTCTCCAAAAGTCTCCAATAACACTGGGAAAATGGCTAGAATTGTTGGTAGTCGCTTTTTTAAAAAAAGTTGCTAGAGGAGTCTGAAAACTTGCTAAATGTAGCGACAAAATCACAGTTGGAAATAGTGGTTCGCTTCATCCGTGTGGGTGATGTAATTAAAAGTTGTCCATGCAAAATACTATGCTTTGAGCTTTAGAATTAAATAAATGATTACTCAAGGCCGAGAAAATTCCTCAATAATTTTTTGTAATTGTAATTACTCGAGGAATCGTTTCACCCCTAGTTACGTGTGTTAATATGTCTGTTAATTAAGCTGAAAGAGTCTTTCATTTTTCATGTGCTTGTTTTTCAGTGTGAAGATCGTAAGATCAACCCTCAGGTGTCACTCTACCTGCTCTCCCAGGTAATTACACTTGCACAGGGTCTTTAAAATAACAGCCTTCAGCTAACTGGCTCCTGCCATGAAGAGAGTAAAATCTTTTAATCTGTTCATAGAATCATCTTGTTAATGAAAACTTTTGAACATTTTCTAAGAACATCTGGAACTGTGTCTTTATCTTTCATATCAGAGCCTGAAGTAACTTCTTGCTTATTTAATGATGTCACTTCAGCAGTCCAGGTAACAAGAATAATCTCAAGGTCAAGGGAAACTCAAGGGATGGTCTGCATAGCTATATAGTCTAGCACACTCATCTTACAGTTTGCCATTAATTGATGCTAAAGCTCCTGTGTCACTATGGATAAAGACACTTTTAGGTTGAAACTGCATTACAGGTTTCTACGCTGTGGGAAATATAAAGCTTTTGATTAATTAACCTACGTACTGAGGTACTCTGTCTTTTTCACATTTTCACTATTATGGCAATTTGGTCAGATTTCTGTAACTAATATAACCAAGACTGATAAACATGAGATTGTACACTTTTCTTTCACTATAATTCCTTCAAGCTGAAATTATTCATGTCATTATCACTGAGCAGTTTCAGTTTAGTTTTTGTTAATTAAAGAAAATCTTTATAGGCCTTGTAATATAGGATTTGCCTAAAGGAGTTGTTCATTCAAAAGTCATTTACAATTTTACATTTATCCCAGAGGTAGTTAATTAGCCAAAACATGTTTAGCCACAAGGCTAACGTTGCTGATATCTCATTAGTATTGTATGTTTAACATTCATTTCTGTCAAAATAAGTCACCATTACTTTAAGTCAAAGTATTGTGTTAATGAGTCTTAGGATATTCTCATGTGGAGAAGAATTTATTTAATGGGCCCTAATCACAGAAGACATACATACATTAAACGTATATCTTGTATGTAAAGGCTGTTAAACTTTCAGCACAAGCTATTACTAACTCTTTTGTGTGCAGTCAGAACTGATGTCATTTACATATACATTATCACTGTCAATTTATAAATCTAATCATTAAAAAAAGATTAGAAAGTGTTCATGCAAAAATTCTGACTATTTTGGTACGTAAACCTGCACACAAAGAGCGGACAGTCCTCATCTGGAAAAAAATTTAAAAAAACTATTTTCAGAGATATGAATGTATTTTCAAAGCACTTACTGTTGGAAAGTGTGTATGTCATATCAGTAAAAATATATCAGTAAACATATTCACTGTTCTGTGTAACCATTTGCTTAAAGTATATGGGTTGGAACGCTGCTCTGTGTAGGATTTTTTTGTTTGCAGTTCAGTGCTGAGCAGAAGTGGTATGTAGGAGGTTCTAAAATGCATAGTTTCATTTCTAAAATCTGTTTTGCTAAATCATGTTCAAAAGCTGCTTTAAACAATGTGATATACACACATACAACTGCACATACCAGGTCTGTATTAGATTCCCTTAGTATTTAAAAAATGTAAATATATTTTACTGTAAATGCAGTCTCACTGTTATGTTGCGTGACACTGGTACCCTTAGCAACAGAAGTTGCTCGCAGGAAGAATAAATAATTAATTTTTTTCCTTTTTCTTTTGAGTAAAATTATAGTTTTATATAGGTGTTGCCATATTGCCCACCAAAATGATCTGACCTAAAATATTTTTTGTCATAACTATTTTATATTTTTATTAATTATACATGTCGATTTTTATGTACACTACCAGCCAAAAGTTTTAGAACACCCTTATTTAAGTCATTCAATTCCAGTGAGTAGCTTGAAATAATACAAATGTAAGTGCTGAACTGCCAGTTTTTTTTTTTATAAAGTAAGTTTACTCAAAATTGAAAATGAATTTACAGAATTATGCAAAAAGGCTTTTGTCAAGAATGTGAAACAAGTGAAAGCTGTTCTGCAGTAATGGAGGTGATAATGGAGGTAATTCCTACAGAGTGAGAGGCAGCCTGAGCCACCACAGATACCACAGCATTTTACAGTGCCATGCATTACCCTCGGGTATCTGCCTAGTTGGTCAGGGGTTACCCTACCAACTACCTCAGGAAAAAAGAACAAGCTGGTCAGCTTGAAAACAAACTGCACAGTCTCCAGACTTAAACCCCATCCAGCTGATTTGGGATGAAGTGAAAAGCAAAGCAAACCTACAAGTACCATACATTTGTGAAGAACTAAGCCACGAGTGTGTTCAGCTGTTACATCTGCCAAATGTGCTACCATGATGAGTCCAAAGTTTAGATACATTTGGGGCTATAAATTGATTCTTTTAGTTCTTATTTAACTCCTATGCTTTCATTTCAGAGTGCAATGAGACATTAAACTCAATCATTTTCAATAATAAACCGGAAAAATTGGGGGTTCTAAAACTTTAGTCTGATAGCGTATAAAAATATTTGTAATATGTAGTGCATTTCCAAAAATTATTCAAATATTGTCATTAGACAAAAGTTAATTTGTGTTTATAAATTACTTCAGAAAGGTAAACTCTGATATTTTGTATTTATTACATGTTAAGTGACATATTCCATATCTTTTTTTTGTTTTGTTTTAATGTTGATATTGTTTGAATAGTAATTTAATTTTGTAATGGATATAAAATGACACTTTGTAATAATACCATTGAATGACCCTGAATTAAATTAATGAACAGTAATTAACTTTTTCACAATATTATTTTTTGTTTGTTTGTTTGTTTTTTTGGAAGTGGCGCTGTATTTCATAATTCATGCAGTAAATGATAAATGTTTGCTTAATTTTTGTATATTGAATTGTTTGATATTCATTTCAGGCTTCATGTGTAAATCATGTGTCCTTATGTGTCGGTACAGCCAAGCCTAAAATAGTAGTTCTGCAGTGTCCAAAACAGAAACTGTTATACTGTTGTACATACTGTTGTAGTATATTTCACAGTTCAATGGTATAACCATTAAGCAGGTTTTAGCACTCCCCTCATGGTTTACTTCTCTGATGTTTCCATAGGTGTTCCTCATCATCCATTATCAGCCACTAGTGAATGCCCTGGCTGATGTCATCCTGAATGGAGATCTCTCTGTTTTCTCAGCTCAGCCTGAGCAGAACATACATAAGAGCTCAGTAAGTTCCTCTGCAGCAGCTGCACTCTCCCACAGTTTTACGGAAACTGCACTAATACACATATTCACACACTCAGTAAGGTGTTCTGCCAAACTAAACACTGTGACACTTACTCTGTGTGTTCACAGCAGCATACACAGACACCATTATGTCTACATGTTTGTTTTACAAATCAGTATGTGTTGATACATATACAGTCCTGCAAGTTAGTTTGAAGTCATATGTTAGTGCACCCCTTATTAAAAGTTCATCTTCTACAGAGAACAAATTTATTTACGTTACATTTTGGTGCACACTTAGTTTTTATTAACATTTTGGAAAATAACATGTCTAATCTGACCTGTTGAAAGTTATGTTACATGGTATAGTATGTTTTAATTATTCCAATGTATTAAATTCAGAAAACATCTGAAATCTGTGTCAAAATGTGCAGAAATATTTTCTTTTGTACCCTGTAAAGGTGAACTAAGAAAATCAACAAAATGTTAATTGTTATCTGAACAAAATATGCATCACAATTGAATTTGTCATTTATCTATAAATTGAACCAACAGAAAGTCTGAAGAATTATTTAAAGATTTTATTTAAAAAATTAATAAAATCTTATGTTGCCTTCCATTAAAAGTTAAGAGCATATATACTGTACGATTACAATTGTAGATACAATGTTTTGTTCAGACAAGAACAATGAGTAATGGTAATATGTCATATATGTATATGAGCATTGTGGAGAACGTCTGGAACCAAACTTTTTTTTTTTTTCAGATTGGCTCTGAACATAGCTACTTTTTAGCGTACTTTTTATATTTATTTTATTTGCAGTTGATCACAATTCATTCTGTTAGTGAAAGGCAGTGCTCATTTTTTATATGTGGATATTAGCTGAACGCCCACAACCCAAATTTCCCTGTACTTAGAGCAGGGAAAGTCTGATATCTAAGCCAGTATGTGTCAGCACTGCACTATACTCATTTAGTAATTCTTGATGTCAAACATACACAAATACCTTGGAATTTTATGCTTTGTATGCATGAAACACTTCATTTACTTTTAAGGCTATGTCTGTTCATGTAGAAAAGACCATTTATTGCTGTTGAATGACAGAATATGTTTAATAGGGAATCCAATCAAATTGGCCAACATCAGCAATCAATCAGTTTATTCTTTTTAATCTGGCTTGCAGTTTTATGATATAAATGCACCCACGTATCATAATTATGCTTAATAATTATAAGACAAGTGGGAAAAGACAGCAATGACAAATGTAACAAATCTTGCTTTGCTATACCTGCTCACTAAATTGGTTCACTAAAAGTGAACTGCATTTTTGTATTTTAAGTTAGGGCATAACTGTTTAGAATGTTTAGTAACCACTGCTAATGCCAGTATTTTAATTAGCTACACAGAAATATCATCCATTACAATTCTATATAATCCAAAATTTAACCAACCTAATTTAGATAAGCAGTGCTTTACTGATATGATTGTCAGCTGTCAAATTTGCATATAATTCATATATGCCTGTTAGTCATCAGTCATCTGTTTTTAATTTCTTAATCTCTTAAACTACTTCCTCACTCTTCACTGTAACTCATAATTAGTTTTCATTGTTTTTTTATATTGTCCCTTGTAGACACTGTATGGTTTAATAAAAGTCACAGAGCAGAAAAGGATAAACAGCAGAAGCTAGCAAGGTCTAAAATGATATAAATATTATAGTGCCAGCAGAAGATCTTATCATAGCATTTTTAGCAGTTGTTAGTTTCCTGTCATTATTTCTTATACTTTTTCTCTAATTTTTCTTTATTTGCTTCAAGCTAGTTTTTTTTATATTATAGTAAACTATTATGTTAAAGGTAAGGTCCTGTACGCATTTATATGTGTTAGTTATTAATTTATTATTTCTAAAATAAGTGGGAGCATGAAGTTATAACATGAGTAATTCATGACTATTTAAAAATAACCTTTTATAAAAATCTGCATTATCTGGTTTGTCTATGCAAATCAGTAATCTAGAAGTAATCTCAGACTCTCCAGCAAAATCTGTGTTATTTGGCCTACGCTACCATCTAGCATCACTGCTCCCAGACAGTGAGAAAAGAAACCTTGCTTGTGGCTTGGTTGGGCTTTTGTTATTCTCTTGAGAGTGCATGCTTTGAGGTAACAGGGCAGATAAGGCTGCATGTATGGCTGTGTTTGTGTGTCTCTTTGAACTCAAACCCAAAGCAGACGTCACTGATGCGTGTAGGTGGCTGTGAGACTGGTCATGTGGTGCCGTCCCGTAGCAGATGGATTGCTTTTTTTTCTGGATGTCAAAGCCCCAGCCAGGCCATGCATATGCACATATGCAAATAAAATAATTAAGCTGTGCCAAAGTTTTAAACAAAAAGAGGTCTTCAGAGAAATGCTCTCGTACCACTGTCTTTGCTTTGCAGTTTGTTTGGGGTTTTTTTTGTTAGTTTTTATTTTGGCATCTTTTTCTGATCAACAAATATTTTTGTTCTTTAACAAATTTGAATTTGGAATTTGCATAATTCATAATAAACAGGAAATGTCTGAATTTTGTTGAAACCCCCGGCAACATCTAGGGCTGTACATGGGAGAAATAACATAGTGATGTGAATGCTTTATGTGACAGTAAATCAGCTATTGGGGAAACGGCAAGAAAAACAGATCTGGATGGATTTAGCTGAACTTTTACTTAGATTACTGTGATATGTGAATTTGTAACTTGTGGATGTAACTCGTGGATTGGACCAGAGTGATACCTCTTTTTTCTTCTAAATAATAGTTTAATATTTAGTCTTTCATTACTTAAGTGTGTGTGCGTGTGTTTGTGCGCGTCATGTGTGAAATAACATTAAAATCAATCACTTTGGTAATATGACTAATATACTGTTGTTCCTCCACATGCCACCAAATTAGCTCCCATATACTGAGTCATCGCACTCTTCAAGACTTCTGAAGGTGTGCTGCAATGTCAAGAATCAAGATGTGAGCGTAGATCCTAAATGCCTTCCAAGTCATAAGATGCCGCTGCAAAAATGAAGAATTTTGTAACTATCTGTCCTCAGAGATCACACACTCACATTGTTGTCCGTTTGTGTTGTGCTGGATAGTTTAAGCCAGACAACATTCAGGTGATCCAGTTTATAGTATCAGCTTTGCAATGGAACATTTGCATCATTAGGCCATTTTTAGGCCTAACCCCTCCTAAATGTCATGCAGCCCCCTCATATGAAAAGAACAGAGTGAAAGTAAACTAATGGTTAATATTGCCCCACTCATACTCAAGATGACCCCTAGCCCAAATGATAATCATTTATTTCTTGAAACATGATAATGGCTTTAACATGATTTTAAAAGTGCATTTTAATACAAACAACAATTACTGAACTCCAATAATGATCATGTTTGGAGTGACTGTAACTGCACATCATTATTGGGGCTGTTTTTGGAAAGGGAAACGTAATGTACTCTGGTTTTTATCTGCAAACATATTTGAGGAGTTGGTACTGCTCATAGCCCCATCATCAGCTCCAACCACATACATGTTAGTAGGATGAGTGAGCATCCTACTGATTAAAGCAGGAGTCATAGAAGTGTGTGTGTGTGTGTGTGTGTGTGTGTGTGTGTTTCTCAGAAACGGCCTCGCTTCTGCTTAGTGCAGGGAGAGCGGCTCAGCAGGCCCATGATCAGAAGCCTCTTCCCTTTTCCTCTCCTCTCTCTCTTTTCTCATCGTCTCAATCACAACATCCTCACCACATGCTGTTTATAAGCTACCAGGAAGCTGTGGGCCAAGTTCCTTATATGAAACAAATGAGTACAGGAAAAATAATGCTGGTCATATTCACTTCAGAGAAGAACAGTTCTGCTGCAGTTGATCGTTTTTTGTGTCCGCTTTCAAGAATTGGCTGTTTTGTGTAGATTTTAAAAGCATAAAACAAAAATATTTTATGTGCTGTAACATTTGCACAGGTTAACCAGCGACCAGAAAGTGTTCAGCATATGTGCACCTTTTTCATTGTTGGAAATGCATCTCATGAGCTTCTCATTAATCTGCTCGTGAGTGAGTAGAATTGCTTTAAGACAAAGAGGATGGAATTTGATTAAACTGGAAGTTTTTAATAAAACCGAAAAAGACATTAAAAAAAAAAAGGAAAAGTCTTCCGTGAGTAGGTGTGTTCAGTGCTTGGTAATGTGTACAGATTGTGTACATATGTCAATGCATTTTGTAAATATTTAGACTAAGGTTGGTATCTTCAAAAGAGGCATAGAAAAGCCTGCATTCTGTTTGTTTGCTGGATCTCCTTTTAACATTTGTGCTGGTTGTGATTTGGTTTTACTTTCTTCTATGGTTGCTACATAATTCCTTATATGATGCATAGTATGAAGATGGAAGTAGGTTGAGCTGATTTTTTTCAATCGTGCTGAAATGATTCACCTTGAATCAGTGCTGAAATGGAGCTGGACCCCCGCCGGGCACGCTTTGTAAATGCTTTGAAATGCTTTGTGGTGAAAACAGAAGGACCCTCTGTGCAATTGAGGTGCTGATGCATCCTTTGCTGTGCTTCTTTTTTTGCTTTCAAACTAAAGTTGCAGCAAAACTGTGCTGCCTCTAACCTACTTTCCCTTTCCCATAAGACTTGACTTCTGTGCACCAGCACCTCTCTCTTACCAGCAAATCATACACCCATTTACATCACATGACCATCCCTGGCAATGAAGGTGCAGTACTTATGCTAATGTTTGTACTTGATGTGGTAGGCATGGACTTTGTTAGGGCAATATGGATGAGAATAAAGAACAACATTATTTTTGTATAGCTCTCTCTACTCCTGAGGTGGCGACAGGAAGTGCAGCTTTCGTGCAAAGTGTGCTGGTTACCAAAAATCGCATTGTTTTTGAAGCTAGCAGATGAGCATGCTTACTCTGTCTTCCCGTATATGATCTGCGCTACGAGCAGCTCACACGTGTCCCAAGCCACTAGTGTCACACCTGCTGCCCTGCTTGCTGTAAACTTACTTATGGCCCAGTGACATAGCTTCAGTGACTCGTTTCGAGAAAAGAGCGCATTGAACATTAATGCTATCAATGTCTGACTTGGTTTGTGCCTGATGGTCTCATCATGTAAAAGGGTGACACAGTCTATTTCTGGGGTTTCGGCATGAATGCATACAGATCTGAGTTTTTACTGTCAAATCTGTGTCTACATCAGATTAGGCTGGTACTGATGGAGAGCATGAGACATTTCCGTCGATTTTTCACAGAATCATATGGGGACCTGATTTATATCTTATTTTTGTGTCTTCCTTCTAGTCAAGAAAATCTCATTTATCTCTCTGTGATCAGTAGCTCTTTATAGAACTTTGTCACTGTCAGTCTTTCTGTGATTCATGGAAAGTAAATAATTAATAAGTGTGTTATCTGTTGGCGGACCACAGTGATTAAAAACCCATGATGCAGTTGTAGCCCACCCCTTTGTGGTGATTTTCTAGACTGATAAAAGACAAAAAACAGTTCCCTGACACACAAACAAAAAACACATCAATACACAGACAGACAGACGGAGAGATGTTAGTGTCTTAGTGTGCTATGATGTCACTTCCTTAGTCTTATGTGTATGTGCTTAGATGTCCCCTGCTGGTAAATAGCTTTGCCTTTTGGCTTGCACTTGTACAGAAAGAAGCCAGTCATTAGGTCTGTGGCCACAACCTGGCCACAGGTGTCTGTGGTGAGCGCTCCACTTCTCTGCAGTGAAGGCTGTGTTCCGTTTAATACTCTTTCACTGTGACCCATAATGCCTTTGCTTATGGTGAGGAAACTAAGCCCTAGCAATAGAATCCTTTGAGCTGTTTTGAGTTATGAACACATGTGAGCTTCGTATTTATTTAAACTCAGCACGCTAGCAGAGTTGTCAGGCATTGAGTCACCACAGAAAACAATATCTCGAGCCTTTACAAAGCATCGAAATGAGAAGGCATGCCTGCAGTTTTAAACTGAACAAGAGTGCAATAGTATGAAGCGATTTTGAGTTTTAGGATTTCTAGCAGGAGAGTTGCCTTCTTAGGTTTTTTTTGAGTCACTTTGGAAAATATTGCCTTTCAACTGTCTTAAAATGACAAGATGTACTTGCATAGCTTTTAATCAGAGCTCTTTTTGTGCACTCGTTCGCAGGAGCACTCATTTTCTTTGAATGCTTTGAAGTGTTCTATGAAGCAGCAGACCCTGAGAGGTTCCGTGTAGGATGGTGTGTCTTTGACACGATGACTTATTCAAGCTAGTCTCCCCCTCTTCTCAGAATGACTGCCTCTGTTTGATCTCTGGGCACAGTGAGGAGGGGTCTTCAACTTCTGGACTCGCACCATTGAGCTGTGGTTGGGGAGAATAGTAGCCGTGACTACAGTGGTGGAGTGGAAGATCAAAATTGATAAAAAAAATATAGTATTGCACTATTCGGGGCTTAAAAGTAGTATCAGTATACACTACATGTCTAAATAATGTCATAATAAATGCATTCAACTACTTTAAGTTACACATTGGTTGAAGCAAATGGAGAAATACACACACACAGCTTATATAGTCATTGTGCTGCCAGTAGAATAGGACAGCAGCAAGTAAACGTGAACCTATTAGCACCATGCCTAAATCCAGGCATGGGCTAGAGATTATAAAGCCCCCCAGGATTGAGCTGTAGAGCAGCTGAACTATGTTCTCTGGAATGCTGGTTTTCCACTTTTTCCAATGAGCTGAACAGTTTCAGTATTTAAACTTTAAAACCTTATGAGTAACTGCCAATGGCTGATGACTCAGTGCAACCAAGCTCACCTGTGTAGTGTGTAATTAGAATTTTGTATAATCAAGACATGTTGAGTGCATCAAATTTTGCAGATGGAATTTTGGCCTCTGAAGCAGCAATTGTAATAATTGTTAGTAAAAATATGTATGATTTTACATCTTTGTTAAGCACAGTTATAGATGACTGGGGTGTCTAACCCTGGAAAGAGTAGATCAGTCTCATCTGAGTGATATGCAGAATAAAATTGGAGCTAAACTCTGCAGTGTGATAGATCTCCAGTATCAGGATTGGACACCATTGTACTTATAAAATTAACAACAAGCTTTTATGTTGTAGTCTAAAAGATTCATCCATCCATCCATTATCAAACCCGCTTAATCCTTATCAGGGTCGCGTTTAGTCCTCAACCCCCTCACTGGGTGCAGGGCATTATACTATTCAACTAAGCCCAGGACAGGGCACAAATCCATCACTGGGTGCACACACATGTGCTCACATACATACACATACGGACAATTTAGAGTACCCAATCCATCTGACTTCCATGTTTTTGGACTGTGGGAGGAAATTGGAGGAAACCAACACCGACACGGGGAGTACATGGAAACTCCGCTCAGATGTGGACTTGAACTCAGGATCCCAGCGCTGAGAGGCGAACATGCTAACCACTAAGCCACCAGTCTCCAAAGACTCCAAAGTCTAAAAGATGAAGCTAAGAATTATTCATGCTTTCCATTCTGGTGTGATTATGACTAGTTTATGTGCCGTTCAGATAGAATAGTGGATACCATTGCCCATCACAGGAGAGCAGGGTCTCAGATAGATAGCCTATTAACTGTACATCCACTTTTCATCCATTAAGTTTCTATGAAAGAGGAAAGCTGCTAAAGACTGAATAAATGTGACTTTTATCTAACCCCAAGCTCTGACTTAGTGTATCACAAAAGTGAGTACACCCCTCACATTTCTGCAGATTTTTAAGTATATCTTTTCATGGGACAACACTGACAAAATGACACTTTGACACAATGAAAAGTCGTCGGTGTGCAGCTTGTATAACAGTGTAAATTTATTCTTCTCTCAATATAATAACTCAATATACAGCCATTAATGTCTAAACCACCTGCAACAAAAGTGAGTACACCCCTAAGAGACTACACTCATAAATGTCCAAATTGAGCACTGCTTGTCATTTTCCCTCCAAAATGTCATGTGACTCGTTAGTGTTACTAGGTCTCAGGTGTGCATAGGGAGCAGGTGTGTTCAATTTTGTAGTACAGCTCTCACACTCTCTCATACTGGTCACTGAAAGTTCCAAAATGGCACCTCATGGCAAAGAACTCTCTGAGGATCTTAAAAGATGAATTGTTGCGCTACATGAAGATGACCAACACCCTGAAACTGAGCTGCAGCACAGTGGCCAAGATCATCCAGCATTTTAAAAGAGCAGGGTCCACTCAGAACAGACCTTGTGTTGGTCTTCCAAAGAAGCTGAGTGCACGTGCTCAGCGTCACATCCAAATGCTGTCTTTGAAAGATAGATGCAGGAGTGCTGTCAGCATTGCTGCAGAGACTGAAGAGGTGGGGGGTCAGCCTGTCAGTGCTCAGACCATACGCCGCACACTACATCAAATTGGTCGGCATGACTGTCACTTCAGAAGGAAGCCTCTTCTGAAGTCTGAACACAAACAGTTTGCTGAAGACATGTCAACAAAGGACATGGATTACTGGAACCATGTCCTATGATGATGATTAATTTGTTTGGTTCAGATGGTCTCAAGCTTGTGTGGCGGCAATCAGGTGAGGAGTACAAAGATAAGTGTGTCATGCCTACAGTCAAGCATGTTGATGGGAATGCCATGGTCTGGGGCTGCATGAGTGCAGCAGCAGTTACATTTCATTGAGGGACATATGAACTCCAATATGTACTGTGAAATAATGAAGCGGAGCATGATCCCCTCCCTCCAGAAACTGGCAGTATTCCAGCATGATAATGACCCCAAACACACCTCTAAGATGACCACAGCTTTATTGATGGACTGGCCAAGCATGTCTCCAGACCTAAACCCCATAGGACATATTTGGGGCATCCTCAAGTAGAAGGTGGAGGAGGGGAAAGTCTCGAATATCCACCAGCTCTGTGATGTCATCATGGAGGAGTGGAAAAGCATTCCAGTGGCAACCTGTGAAGCTCTGGTAAACTCCATGCCCAGGAGAGTTAAGGCAGTTCTGGAAAATAATGGTGGCCACACAAAATATTGACACTTCAGGAACTTTCACTAAGGGGTGTACTCACTTTTGTTGCCAGTGGTTTAGACATTAATGGCTGTATGTTGAGTTAATTTGAGGGAAGAATAAATCTACACTTATATAAGCTGCACACAGATGACTTTTCATTGTGTCAAAGTGTCATTTTGTCAGTGTTGTCCCATTAAAAGATATACTTACATATCTGCAGAAACGTGAGGGGTGTATACACTTGTGTGATACACTGTACTTCAGCACAAAATATTTACAAACCGGATTCCAAAAAAGTTGGGACGCTATACAAATTGTGAATAAAAACTGAATGCAATGATGTGGAGATGGCAAATGTCAATAT
>BRDA01001760.1:0-11729 GCA_036984385.1 Crenuchus spilurus
CACACACACACACACACACACACACACACACACACACACACACACACACCTGTGTTCTAATTAGACCTGCTATGATCGATCCTATGTTTGCAGATGACTAATTGAAATACTAACAATTGCAATTAATACAATAATTGTATTTGTTTATTATTTGCAACTACAGCAACCATAAACTGGATGATCAGCTTGCACGCTCTCCTTACTTTGACCCCATTTAAGCAATTGTATCTGGTTAGAGATAATCCAAAGTTGAAAACACACTCAATTTTTTTTAAACAGAGTTGAAAACCACATCAGGAGGTGATTTGAGGCAGTTTTACTTGATGTTATAATTGCTTGGGTGTCAGAAGCATTTTTAATGTGAAGGGAGATGCAGTGGAGTGTGGTCTTGGAGTCCTCCCACCCAACGTTTTTTAATATAAAGTAGATGCCATTTCCTGCATTCTGGTGTATTTATCAGGTTGATAAACATCTACTTTTACCTTCATAAGTAACACTAGATTCAGTTTTTAAACTCACAGCTATGGCTAAAATAATGAAATTAATCTGACACAATTGATCAGATAATGACTTTAGAGGTGCATTTTACTTAAATTTTGTTTATTCTTGATTTACTTTTATTTGTAATACATCATGTCATTGTGCCAAGCAGTGATGACACTCAACTGCATGATTAACAATAAGAATATTCATAACTTTACCCAATTTTGATAACTACCAACAGTGAATTTATGGGGGCATTTTACTTTTTTACTGATTTAGTGAAAGGTCTACTCATAACAAAAAAAGGACATGGCATCAGTTTACTGTTTACATTTTAGATTTTCATTCACAACCCTTCATCACTCACCTCAGCAACAGACGTCTCTCCACTGTGGCTACATGCTGACCTGCCTCCGACTCACTGCCTCTGACTCATTCTCAGTATCAGGCTCCTACAACAAGAGAGATGGAGAGTAGACTTGGCCTCATTCTTGGCATTACAATACAGTTTAGCTGTCAAACAACTCAATGACAAATGTTTTGTTATCACTGAATTTGGGTGAATTGAAAGCTAACGTTAGGTTAGCTGATGTATCACCTAAAAATTCTGATTTACTGTCTGCTTCTTTGTAAATTATCTCCTAATGTCCATTTTGTCTGGGGATATATTGCAAACAATTAATTGTCATCCAAAAATACCAATCTATACTAGCCTACTGCTAATTAATGTAAAGTAGCTTCCTCATTGTTTAGTTGAGCAGTAATTTAACATGGCTCAGGGCTCATTTTGAGGCCTTTTAAAAAAAGAATGTTTTTAAAAAAAAGCAAAAGCTGGACATTGTGAAATGTTAATGGGACTGATGTTACCTCCTCCAGTTTTGAGCTGCACTGACCATTCACTTTGTCATTTATGTTGTGGTAACCAGGAAAACCCGGAGTGGGCTTTTAGTGGTATGAGTATTGTCCTTTCAGTCAAGTAAAATCAATTATTACAGGATGCAATAGAAACAGCACTGGGTGAACTAATATTTTATGGTAAATGTGTGTGTGTGTGTGTGTGTGTGGGTGGGATGGTTTCCAACCCATTTTTATTAAAAGCAAGGGGGACACGTCCTCTTCACAAATTAATACCATAGCACCTATGTATGTTAGTGTAAATGCATCTGTATCTCCAAGCCACATTCAACAACCAAGCACAACACAATGTAATCAGTATTTTATCTGTAAAATCTAAACATTTATTGCTATTTTCAATGCCAAATGTTTATTTGATAGGACACAGACACATTTCCACATGTTTACTGCTAGCGAACATACTGTATTTGTGCTTTATAAATCTTTGTAAAATCTGAGTAATACATACAGAACTTTTCATTTGACAGCACAGTACAGCAGTTTATTTTTAGGGTTAGGTTAACTGAAAACATCGAAAGTATAATGCCTAGAATTGATCACAGGGAGGCTAAGGAGAACAGCCCTAAAAGCACCCAAGCATGAAGACAAGGTTTTGGACACACTGGAAATGCTGTGGATGACCAAATGTGTAAATGGATGTTGTAAAAAAAAGTATACATGGTAGCTAGACCTGTAACAATTATTCCATTATGGATGCATTTTTTGAGATAATTGCATGACTTAAGTGATTCAATCTGGCCATAATAATTTTTCTGTTGTTTAGGAAATTACTGTTTTTTTTATTTGTTTACACACTAAATGTAAATTATATTAAACAAAGATGGTGTCATCAGTTTTATACAAATATTTACAAAAAAACAGCCCCAATTCATGAAAAATATTAATTGATGGCAGCAACACATCTCAAAAAAGTTGGGACAGGGCTATTACTAGCATTGTGTAGCATCCCCTCTTCTTTTAACAACAGTCTGTAATCATCTGGGAAGTGAGGAGACCAATTGCTGGAGTTTTGGGAGCAGATTATTTTCTGGAGTAGCATTGTACTTACTCAACAGTCCTCAGTCTTCTTTGTTGGATTTTTTATTTCATGATTCACCAAATGTTTTCTATTGGTGAAAGGTAGCACCTGGACTATTTTTTTGTGAAGTCAAGCTGTTGTGATGGATGCAGTATGTGGTTTAGCATTGTCTTACTGAAATATGCAAGGTCATATATATATATATATATATATATATATATATATATATATATATATATATATATATATATATATATATATATATACAAGCATATATGTTACTTTAAAACCTCTGCATACTGTTTGGTATTGATGGTGCCTTTCCATATGTGTAAGCTGCCCACACCATAGGCACCTCACACCATCAGAGATGAAGACTGCAGGACACTGTGCCCGTGGTGTTTTTTAATTTATGCCTCATTCCATTTTAAATTAGCTTTAGCTCAGAGAAGACGGTGGTGTTTCTGGTTCCTTGTGACATATGGCTTCTTCTTTGCATGATACAGGTTTAAACAGCTGTGGACTACATAGCGAACTGTTCACAGACATTGATTTCTGAAAGCCCAAGCAGTGATTTCCAGTATAGAATCATGTCTGTTGTCCTCTGAGGGCCTGAATATCACAAGCATCCATCATTCACCATTACCCTTGTCCCTGTGTACAGGGGTTCCCTCACATTCTGTACATTTTTGCTAATATTATTTGTTGTAGATGGTGCAATTTAAAGTCAATGTTATGCTGTGGAACATTTTTCTGAAAATTCTGTACATTTTCACAAACATTCACTCTGGATAGATATGCAAGTGACTCAATTGTTCAGTCAGTGCTTCACTTTTTACTTAATCACTCACTGATATATGCATTTACCTGTCACTGATTCACTCCTTCACTTACTTTCCAGTTACTCACTTGCTCACTCTTTCACTCATATACTTACTTGCTAATCTCATTCACCTTGTTACTAATGAACTCATTCACTCTTTTTTGCTCACTCTGATTCACTTGTTGACTTGTTCACTCATTCACTGACTCATTTACTATTTTTTACTCTCTTCTTTCTCTTGTTCTGTCTCTCTGCAGGAGAAATGGTTGTGTTATTGTGATATTCACCCTGACTGTGTGGTTCTGTTTATGATAATGTTTTTTAAGACTAAAGTTTGGAATCATTTTTAATCAAATGATACTGTTATTGTTAACTGTACAGTGAGGAAAATAAGTGTTTGATACAAGGTGTCTCACCAACAAAAAAAGAGGTCTGTAATTCTTATTGTAAGTACACTTCAACTGTGAGAGACAGAAACAAAAAGAAAATCCTGAACATCACTTTGTATGATTTTTAAATCATTTGCATTTTTTTTGCATGAAATAAGTATTTGATCGCCTACCAACCAGCAAGAGTTCTGGCTCTCACAGACCCATTAGTTCTTCTTTAAGAAGCCCTCCTATTTTGTGCTCATTACCTGTATTAAATGTACCTGTTTGAATTTGTTATGTGTATAAAGGACACCTGTCTACACACTCAATCAGTCACACTCCAAGGACACCAGGGACAAAATTGTAGACCTGCACAAGGCTGGGATGGGCTACAGGACAACTGAGAAGGCAACAACTGTTGGCACAATTATTAGATAAATGGAAGAAACACAAGATGACTGTCAGTCTTCCTTAGTCTGGGGCTCCATGGAAGATCTCGCCTCATGGGGTAAAGATGATTCTGACAAATGTCAGGAATCAGCCCAGAGCTACATGGCAGGACCTAGTCAATGACCTGAAAAGAACTGGGAACACAGTCTCAAAGAGGACCATTAGTAACACACTACACCATCATGGTTTTAAATCCTGCAGGGCACACAATGTTCCCCTGCTCAGGCATGTCCAGGAAACATCATACTTTGAGGTGCTTTTCTGCAAAGGGACAGGATTACTGTACCGTAATGAAGGGAAGCTGGATGGGGTTACGTATCACAAGACTTTGGCCAACAACCTCCTTCACTCAGTAAGAGTATTAAAGATGGGTCGTGGCTGGGACAGGAGTCTTTTATACAGGTAACAAATTCAAACAGGTGCAGTTAATACAGCTAATGAGTGCAGAATAGGAGGGCTTCTTAAAGAAAAACTAACAGATATAATTTTTGTAGTTGTTAGGTGAATAAATACTTATTTCATGCAATAAAATGCAAATTAATGATTTAAAAATCTTCCTTCGATCCATGATCACACCCGTTTAATCCTTATCAGGGTCGCGGTTAGTCCCCTACTACCTTCACTGGGTGCAGGGCAGGGCATTACGCTATTTGATTTGAAAATCATACAAAGTGATTTTCTTTTTTAGTTTCTGTCTCTCACAGTTCAAATGTACTAACAGTAAAAAAATACAGACTTCTCTATTCTCTGTAGGCGGGGAATCTTGGAAAATTGGTAGTGTCTCAAATCCTTTTTTTTCCCTCACTGTACATGTAAATATTATAAACTCTACACAAATTGATGCTATAGAGCTTTTACATCTACAGCTCTGTCCATTATTGTAAAAATATCTAAAATGTCTTCTTTTGTAGTGCTCCCTTATCATTCTGAATTACACTTATCTAAACGTAAATTGAATTTATGTTACAGAATTAATACAAACCTTTGATTCCAGATTTTAAAGGGTAATCTGTCTATTCATCCTAAACTAATAGGTTTTGCTTTTTTTCTTCTCAGAATTTGACCAAACATATACGATGATGTCGCTGCACAAACCCCCGCTCAGACGCAGCGCCTCATCTTTAGAATCAACCAATCGTGGCGGGCCTGCTGTGACCCCACCTACATCCCTCAACCTTCGCTCCTCCCACAACCAGCAGCTGGGGCGTGACATCATAAAAGAGGATGTGGTCTCAGCTTCCACAGAGACACAGGGTTTAGTCCCACCTCCCAAGAGCCGACACAAATATGCCCTCACCAACCTACAGAGCGCCATGGGGATAGAGGACAGTGGCCCCACCCCTTTTGGCCAAAACCGGAGACCCGCCCCTAAAAAATCTGCCTCTTCTTCCTCACTTTATTCCTCCTCCTGTATCTCACTATCATTTTCTCCATCCAACCCCAAATTGGCCAAAAATGGCACTAACCTGCAATTAAAAGAGACACAACTGGACTTGAACAAGA
The DNA here is from genome assembly GCA_036984385.1 of Crenuchus spilurus. Taxonomy (NCBI): domain Eukaryota; kingdom Metazoa; phylum Chordata; class Actinopteri; order Characiformes; family Crenuchidae; genus Crenuchus; species Crenuchus spilurus. The sequence continues at coordinate 5,564 of BRDA01001760.1, forward strand.
AGGACAAGAACCGAAATGATGTCAGCGATTGTCCAGACTGCTTTGGTAAAGACAATGAGAAGGGCGCCCCCTTTAGGCGGAGGACAAAAAGCTTCTTGGAGTACCATCGCGAAGAGGATGAAGAGACTTCCAACAGCCCAGGTAAGGAGATTGAGACCCCGGCTGAGGAGAAGCCACTCATTCCCAAGTTGGAACCCCAAGCCTGGGTCAAAGAGAACCGGGTGGAGGCCCATCTCACACTGCCTCAGAACCACCTGCTTCTGCTGCCTAGTGAAGAGGAGGACCAGAGCCCTCCTCACTCTCACCTGAGCCAGGTGGAAGTGCTTCACAACAACAAGGAGCAGCTAAACTGGGCGAGGGAAACTGCAGGGGAAGATGGAGGTTCTCCTGCCCGGCCCAGGCTGCAGGTGCTGTCAGGTTTGGGGCAGAGAGCAGAGCGGGCAGACACACCACCCAGACAGGAGAAACAAACCGAGGAAGAGGTGGAGGAAGAGGAAGACTCCAGCTGGACTACTTTGTCTCAGGAGAGTCCATCCATAGAGACACCACAGGAGACAGGTAAATTTGTCCACACACACACACACACACAAAGGTATTACATGACAGTTATAAATGTATGTATCTAGCTTAGGGTTGCAGCGGTAACCAGTTTCAAGTTATACCACGGTATTAAAATGCACGGTTATCATATTGTGGCCGTTTGTTATTACCGGTAATAAAGGACAAAGGCAAGACAGTTGAGAATCTAACCCACACATGCACAACTCCGCTCCTCCTCGGCCACTGGCGCCACACTCAAGCACTCAGCATTAAATCAGCAGTGTGGGACTACTTCTGCAAAACAAACGTGAGGATGGGTCTCTCATTTACAAAGTTTGTGGACTTAAAGTGGCAGCTAAAGGAGGTGTCTGAGCTGAACAAGGTCCTAATGACTGAAGCAACTTTACTTTTGTCTGTGTTATTCTGAGAAAAACTCCACAGGACACTGTAAGGATGAACAAAATAGTAATCCAGACTGTACATGTGATGAAAACAAACCCAAATAAAACTTTTAAACCATGGTTAGGTTGTTCCAAAAATAAGATGCAACACAAACCGTAACACTACACATGGTAAGAAAACTTTTACTACCAGAATCTTACTGCTGCTCACTCTGAACCGCCCTAAACTGGTCCAGGCCTGCACCAGAGCTGCTTAGCTCTTAAAGTGACAGTGCACCTATTTTCTTAACATAAACAAATGGTGCTTGAAGACATTTGTATCTACATAAACAGTAAAAGTATCACTTCAAGCATCTTAATACTGTTTAGCAGCAGTAGATACATATGTACACTTTTTTTATACAGTACATAAAAAATGCATTTTATACATAACTGTCATTAAAGGTAGTTTGAAGTTTCAGCTACAATAAATAGTTTGTTAAACATAAAACATTTTGTTATTATTTCTTTGAGTCAGTGTAACTTTTTGTGTGTGTGTGAAATACCGCCATAACCGTGATACCACAATATTTTCTGCGACGGTTATCATACCGTAAGAATTTCATATCATTGCAACCCTAATCTAGCTATTACTGTACCTTAATGTACTGACAGTCTTGACACAGTATGTTATAAAAAGATGCCTCAAGGTACGTTGAGACTTATGAGTGAAGACACGTTCTCTATCTTGAAACATGAATCTTAATGTCTTAAGACAAGAAAACAGTGATGTTCTGTCTTGGAGATGTAAGCATCACTTTGTCTTGAGGCTTATGTCTTAAAGATGATTCAGTTGAGAGTAAAGAGTTTCACAAGATGTGTTCATGGCTTTTACATATGAATAGATTTGATTAGTTGTAGTTTTTTAAATGATTGAGTAATTTAAGATGACTCTTCAATAACACACTTCAGAATAATTCAGTCATTTACATATTATCATACGTTTTAACACAAACTAAAAGGTTTTAACATTTTTTATCAGGATAAATAGTAACAGGAAATCAAAGTAAGAAGTGTAGTACAGTGGTAACCCTACTTACGAGTTTAATCCGTGCAGGAGCTGAGCTCGTTAGCTGGTTTGCTCGTTAGCTGGTTTGCTCGTTAGCGGGATGCATTTTCCCCATAAGAATACATGTAAAACTGATTAATCCGTGTCAGCCGGCCAATATACAGTATATTTTAATATGCTAAATAATGTGTTTATATGGGTTTTTTAAAAAATAAACGAGACGACGGCGCTCGTGTAGGCTGGCCGCTGCATGGTTACACTTATATGAAAAGTAAGTAAGTAAGTAAGTAAAATGTATCTAACTTTCTTCTTCACTACCTTTGCGTCGCTTTCACTAGCACTTTCACTTTTACTTGACAGCGGTCAAAGGTAATGACTGACCTCTTCTTCTACGTTAGCATCTAGGAGATGCTACGACCGCCGCGCCCCTAGCGGTTGGCATACTTGAACTAATTTACGCTACTCGTTAGCTGGAATATTACTCGTTACCTGGAACAAAAATATTCCGAGATCTCAACTCGTTACCTGGAATACTCGTTAGTAGGGATGCTCGTAAGTAGGGTTACTACTGTATTAGATATAAAATCAGTATTTTGGTTGGACAAGTGATATTGCACAAACTGGATATACTCTGTCATTCTGCCATTTGTTACTTTACTAATGCTCCCTTTAAAACTCAGCACTCTTCTCTTTACTCTTCTGTAACACCCGTCATACTATTCACTGGTACATGCTGATTTACAAAACCCTTCTTGGCCTGTCTCCCTCTTATTTCTCTCAGTCGTTGTAGTCTCAGTCTTTTAGTTATAACACTCATTCTGCCCAGCTAATCACGCCGAGAGTCCTGAAAACAAATTCAGGTTTTGGTCTGTCCTCAGTCAGCTGCAGCCAAAGGCAGGAATGCACTTCATATACACAAAGACTGGTCAATTTGATCCCAAAGTTGGCTTTTAGGAACTCTTTACTGTTACTGCTTTTTTAGCTGATGAAAGCCGTTGTTACATGGATACTCACTGATGTCCTTTCTCATCCTTATTTGAGTAGTGTTTGTCATTTTATTCTGTTTGTTGGCTTGTTGTATAGAGCTGTGGTTGGCTTTGCCTTTTTCCAGGCTGCGTTTATAATTAAGAAGCCTTTTCTTAATGACTTGCCTTGTGAAATAAAGAATACATAATAAAAAAATCAATTAAGTACTAAATCTAAGTGTTAAAGCATCGTACCTCTGAATAATATTACATCACAAAATACTAATCTAAAGCTCTAAGTCCATAAGTGAAGTTTCCACATAAACACTTATATAACTCTGCAAGATTTTATCCTAGAAACAAAACTAAACATCCCCCGGAAACCCTAAAGGGTCTAATTTTCAAATATATTTATAGCTGGAATCAAATATATTTTAGGCTTGTGTGAGAGGAGCTTAAATAAGTAGTTACACATTTTTCAGCGTGAGTCAGAGCGCTGCACTTTTTTCCCCACCCATTCACATGATCTGTCATTCATTTGATAACATGGTAGCTCCAAACATGCCGTTGTAGGATTAGTGACCCAAGCATGTGTGAAAATGCCCATTTAGTTTCTAAAAACAAAGAGCGCTTACCTCAGACTTATATCATAAATATTCAAACTAGGAATGAGTGACGCAGTAAAACACAGTGTCGCCTCACATTAGTTAAGCTTTAGAAATAAAAGCACATACAATGTCTAAAAACTGTAATGAGCAGTGTGTAGCCAACACCTCTGTTTATTCAGTTCTGAGCTCAAAAGTCTTGACTAGACATGTTTAGAGTGTTTATTCACAATATATCACATCTGAAAACAGGTTTTTGTAAAGTCTAAGTTTAGAGCAGATTTAATCAGAATATAGATTTATGACACTCTTACTGTTCTGACTCTGTTTTTGCTGAGTGTGTGCTGAACTAAAGTCTGTGTAACACTTTGGAAAACATAATTTTAGATGAGTGTAATTTGTAAAAGACTGGGAATGTCAGACTACATCAGATTGTCTGAAAACCCCCTCAAGACTCCAGAGAGTTAAGTGTAAAAGCTACCCTACAGTAACTTTGTCCCACCTTGGCCAGCCCAGTCAAAATGTTTTACGTCAGCTCCAGTTTAAGGCAGGTCAGTTATGACAATGATGAGAGGACTGTGCACCAAAACTGACCGGTCTATAACCAGCCAACTGTATCATCCCAAAGTTTTGGTGTATTTGAGGCTGTGTTCTGGCACTCGATTTGGATGAAGTCATCACTGTCATTTCACATATTTGGCCAGAACAGGGCTATCACTCACTCACTGTTAGGGGAATGACACATGTCCTGTATTCCAGCCTTGTCTTCTCTTTAACCCCAAACCACAGAGAGTAGCATTGTTTACACAGACAAACTCATTATACAAATAATCAGTAATCTTTTACACTGAAGTCTGTAGGACTAGTTTTAAGCATCTTTGGGTTAAGATCATTATAACTTGTACAGAGTGTGTTCAGTGTGTTGAATCCCAGCCCAGTATTTCAGTCTCTCCATCTCTCTTTGTTAATGTTTCCTTTTTTAATAAGGTGACACCCTCAGAATCACACACACTTTTTCTGGTGTTTGTTCTGTGTGTGTGTGTGTGTGTGTGTGTGTGTGTGTGTGTGTGTGTGTGTGTGTGTGTGTTTGTCACTGTGTCACTCTGAACCTGCTGCCGGCCTCTATTAGCTAAATAAGATCTTACTGTTACCATAACAACAGATTACTGAACAGTCCATTTCTGAAGTTGTGTGTGTGTGTGTGTGTGTGTGTGCGTGAGAGAGAATTTCTGTTTTTGTGCATGTTGGCATATGTCATATGTGTACCTCACGCTCATTTAGTGTATATACTGTATCTTTTGTGCGCATTTGTGTATGTGTTTGTATGTTTTTAGTAAAAATACATCAAAAGTTTCATCGACCAGACATACAAACATTTTAGACCAAACACTGAATATTTTAAACATTCAGAATTATACCGTACTAGTCAAAAGTACTGAAAACTTCTCATTAAATGTGTTTATTATTTGTCCTACACTGTAAATAAACACTGAAGTCATCCAGACTCTGAGTGAACACATAATGAATCATGTAGTAAACTTAAAAGTGATAAACAAACCAAAACATGTTTTAGATTTTACTTCAAAGTAGACACACAACTGATGTCTCAAACACATTAAGAGGCAAGAAATGCAAGTCATGAGCTCTTGACAAGTCACAGCTGTTAACTAAAAGCCATTCCAGGTGACTACCTCATAAAGCTGACTGAGAAAATGCCAAGAAAGCTGCATCTAAGCCAGAGGTGCCTACTGTGAAGAATGTCAAATATAAACGTATTCTGGTTTGTTTACTTGTTTGTTTACTAAATAATTACAGATGTGTTTATTCACAGTTTAGATGACTTTAGTATTAATCTACAATGCAGAACATTTTTACATCATGAAAAAACACTGTATGTGTGTCCAAACTTTTGACTGGTACTGTACAGTTTTGGATTAATCTGAGATTTCTCAGTTTGTTGAGACATTTATTCACTGTGTGTGTGTATTGCAGGTGTATGGAATGACTCAGTGCTGCCCCCTGGCTGGAGGGAGGTGGAGGATGTGTCTGATGTTTACTTCTGGCACATTCCAACCGGGACCACACAGCGTGAGCGGCCTGTAACTCCAAGTACCCATCATCCTCCTGAATCTGACCAGCAGCGGGACGGAGCGAGGGGGGGCACCACCCTGTCTCTCCCCTTGTCTAAGACACAGAGTGAGGTACGTACTATCCTCAGCTCACACATACTGTACAGTCTTATGTACAAGTTAGTGCATCCCTAATTAAACTGCATGTTTTGTTGATTTTTAAGAGTAAATAAGTGAATCCATCTTCTACACAGAACAAACAATACTGTACACTTTATTTACTGTGAACACTCAGGTGAGAGCTGTTTGTTCAGGTTCCACATTCCACAGCTGCTATTACCATGTCATTATCATATGAATAACATATCGCTTCATTTGGCAAGAAAAAATGCGCTGTGCCCTGACTCAAGCTGAAAAACATGTCTCTGCTTATTTAATCTCCTCTCACAACTATCTAAAAATATGTTTCAATGCAAGCTTTATATATATATATATATATATATATATATATATACAAACCGGATTCCAAAAAAGTTGG
>BRDA01001763.1:4019-18825 GCA_036984385.1 Crenuchus spilurus
CGTAATTGTAACCCTTTCTATCCTCTATTTTTTGTAGGAGGGTCTGACAGGGTAACATTAACCCCGTCAAACTCTTCACTTTTTTGTGGAAAAAAAACGTATTCGTAAAAGGTGTTTTTTCACTTCTCAAACTGCCCCAATTACAATGGGACAGTCTGGGAGGATGTTTTTTATCTCCTATCTTTCCCAATGTTAATGCTAATTTTCAATCTTATGCAATTTCGTTGTACTGTTGCAATGACAATAAACCATCCCTTATACCTTACACTACCTGCACTGTGACTTTTGCACATAAATGCTGCAACCAGCACCTTAATATATTTGCACTGTGTACAGTTTATAACTTATATGACCACTGTGTGTGTGTGTGTGTGTGCCTTGTTGTTAACCTCTGTGCACTAACAGCCTGTAACCAAAAGCAAATTCCTTGTATGTGTGAGCATACATGGCCAATAAAGTCTGATTCTGATTCTGATTCTTATGGGGTTTTTTGTTGGTGATGGCTACTAAATGATGAAAAGGTTAATATCCAACATCCTTGTAGCTTTTTTCCACTTGTAATTAGGGCCCTAACAAATCCACAGGCATGACAATTCCATTAAGAACCATGGAATGAGCTTTTTTTAGAACATTTACAGTGAAATACTGTGAAAAATGCTATTTTAAAGTGGTTTGTACCTTATTCTGTAAATATGTAAATGATGTTTGACATTTTGAATTCACGTACACATGTGAAGCTGAACTAATGCACTGTTTCCTGGGTTGAGTGAGCCGTGCCTCACTGAAACTTTACGCTATAACATAACTACTGGGTTCTCTAAGAGAGATCTTCAACCACAGATAATGACTCTTTACTGGATTCTAGGCTCTGCTGTACAGAGCATTGTGTTGGAGAAACTGTAATAAAGATGTTTGCTGGTTCAAAACTGCACTCGTAATGTGCAGTGAAGTGAACGCAGCAGTGGAGTGACGTGAGGGAACTGGATCTGATTGAAAACCAGCCGAGCAGCTGCATTCTGGATCAGCTGCAGGTGCCTGATGGCTCGCATAGGAAGACCAGAGGCTAGAAGCCAGTGTAAAGATGCTAGAATTGGTTTAATGTGTTCTCTAATGGACTCTAAAGTCAACTTAAAGTAGCAGAGCCTTCTCACAGGCATTTTGAGTTGTTTATGTCTTTGTTTGGTGGTCGTATGTTTAGGGTTCTTGGGTCACTCAAGCTGGAGTTGTCTGAGCTGAGTTATGCGCCTGGTCATTGTGGCCACACCCTGTCTAAGGGGCGTGTCACAATATAAACATGATGATTACTCTAAATATTTAAAAAGCACAAAGTAAGAATGTTGAAGAGGTTCTATATGAGCTGATTTATTTACTTCTAAAAGTACCACTGTAAGCCCTGTCTTGGGCCGAGAAAAGCTGTGAATCACCATTAACGGCATAATTTAGCCCACAATTCAGGTTAATTTACACCTGGGAAATCGCCTTTCTTGTGATTCACACTCTCGCCTCCTACTGACAGGAGACAACACCTGTTCTCTCAGAGTCTACTCATCCGTCAGCAGATCAGAGTGTGTCTCCACTCAGTCCGACAGCTTCCAGCAGGTTCTCTTCTGCTTTTAACAAGCCCTCGTACACTTGGCCTTACTGTGACCCTCGAGGGAATCCCGTCACCATCTAAAGGGCCGTTCTGTTAGTATATTAGCTCTGGAGAAGTTTCTTACCTGAGCCTTTGGAAGGGGCAGGGATTGAGGGAATACACATACAGACGTCAGTATCAGAATTTAGCTCTGAAAAAGATATTTTTATTGATCCCCTCTTTCTTTAGTGAATACATACACACATTAGTGAGCACAGCACACAGCAGCCACCTGCTCCAGCGCTAGGAGGCTAACTGTTCTGTTATTAGAAAGGTAAACGTGCTGCAGGGGTTCGACTTTGGGGGAAGCACCTCTTCATTTAGAGACTCAGCGAATCAGAGTGAAACTCCCACCCCTACCCTGGACCATCTTCCAGAATGTCTGACTTAGCTGGCTAGCTAGCATTAAGCTCTATTTTGAGTCAGCCATTGTTTACATGTTAGAGAAGCAGGTTTGGGACTCAAAGATCTTCAATTCAATTCCCTGAATTGGCATAAAAAGTCAATGGCTAATGTGCCATTGTGCAAGGCACCTAATCCCCAACTGCTCCCTGGGCGCTGCAGAGGATCGATGCCCGCTGCTCTGGGTATATGTATGCTCACTGCCCCCTACTGTGTGTGCTCAATAGTGTGTGTATTCACTCTGGATGGGTTAAATGTTTACAGGAATTAAGAAGATCAAGAAAAAGTATCTCGTCTTCTTTTTATTAAGGCTAACTTTTCTGTTAGCAAGCTAAAGGTGCTAGCCAGAGTTGGACTTTGGGGGGAAATACCTTTTCCTCTCAGGACTGACAATGAAGTATGATCAGAGTGAAGTGTTACCCCTGCCAACTACCACTCCCAACCTGGGCCAACCACTGGAAGGATAACATCTAAATTAGCTTGTTAGCTAGCAATGTAGCTTATTAGCTATAAGCATTCTTGTGTAACAGATGGAAGAGTTTTTGACATTCAGTTAGACTGCAGTCATTGTTCTGAAACCTTTACTGATGTGGTCTGTGAAGAACTTTGCTTCGGTTTGAAAAGGAAATTGAGTTTGCAAGCAAGAAAAAACATGGCTTATGGCACCGAACTGCAGTGTAAAATAAAAAGATAATGAAAACAATTTATAATTTTCTATATTTCTGCATAAATTTGACCTAAAACATCATCAGATTGTCACACATGTCCTAATTGTGAGTGAAAAGTCGTGGCCTGGTGGTTAAGGATCTGGTTTTGTGACCAGAAGGTTGCGGGTTCAATCCTCCGGAATGACTGAAGTGCCCTTGAGCAAGGGCCCTAATCTCCAACTGGTCCCCGGGCGCCATGGACAGGACTGCCCATCGCTTTGGGCACATAATCTCACAGCCTAGTGTGTTCACTAGTGTGTGTTTCACTGCACACATGGTTTAAAAGTAGGAGTCAAATTTCTTTGTGTGCAATCACATTGGCAAAAGTTTAATCTACTCTAAAAGTCCTAAAACAAATTCAAACTTATTCACTTGTTGAGGAAAATGATCCAAATGATCAAACGTATGGAAATCTTTAGGATTAGCAGATAATCTGGAGGTGAAATTTGAGTCAGGTGTTATAAATCAATGGATGACAATCAGGTGTGGGTGGGTGCCCTGTTTTATATAAAGAACAAGGATCTACTCTAATCTTCACAACACGTTTGTGGAAATGTATCATGGCAGGAACTAGGGAACATTCTGAGGAGTTTTTGATGCTCATCAAACCAAACAAGGTTATAAAACCATCTCTAAACAGTCTTTCAAGCACAACTAGATATACTGTATATTCAAATTTCTCAAAACAAACCCATTTAGCATTAAACCGTTTGCATGACTGATTGTGATCTGATTGAAAAATCCATTCTTACTGTCCTCTACCTAGAGCTCTAGATTTATACATGGTTAAGACAACATACTCAGAAGATGTAACATTTCTGTTTGTTTCCATGTAAGCCAAGACTTACTACCCTTAAAAAGCTCTCGGTCAACCTAATCAATTTAACTTCAACTTTAGATTTGCTGCTTAATATTCAGTTCCTAATTCAAAAAGCCATACTACTGAGCTGTAGTGTCACTGTAGTTAATAAAAAATGGATAGCTTAATTAACATTGCATCAGAAACACTGATCTGTCGTGACTTTTCACAAACAAAAATAAATATAATATAATCAGAGATTCAGATTAGTATTGTTTACATTCTGTAAAGCTTGTCTAACCTAGCAACAGTTGCTATGAAAGAATGTATTTGCAGGGGCCCCGAGTGGCTCAGCGGGCAAAAACGCTGACACTATGACCAGAGGATGGCGAGTTCGAATCCCGGTCATGCTGTGTGCCATCAACAGCCGGGGCCCAAGAGAGCAAAAATGGGCAGTGCTCTCTCTGTAGATGGTGGGTAGATGGCGCTCTCTCTCTATCACTTTCACATTGCAATGTCCGCTGGCTCAGGCGTCTACTGATCAGAGCTGGGGACCCTGTGTGCCTTCCTCCGAGCACGTTAGGCTCTCCAGTGACGGTGTATCAGCGGTGGTTCGAAAAAGATGCGCTGGCTGCATCACACGCAGCAGAGGAGGCTTGTGCTTGTCTGCACCCTCCTAGAGTCAGGGACATTGCAAAGTGATGGGGAGAGGCCTAACGGAGGGGATGGGCTAATTGGCTACCACTACATTGGGAAGGGGATGAAATTGGCAAAATCCTAAAAAAAAAAAAAACATTTTTTTTGTAGGAGGAGCATGAATAGGTCACGTTTGCCCAGTGCTGTATGTCTGGAGCTAAATTGGTGCCTTTGTTTTAGTGGAGCGAGGCCGTTATATAATCCACTGCAAACTGCGGTCACTCTAATTACTCACGATGTGTGTGTGTGTGTGTGTGTGTGTGTGTGTGTTCAAAGCTCTGGACCCTTGTTCTGTCCTAAAATATCAGATCTAGTGGTTGGGAAAAAGGAAAGGGGAGGGCATATGATGAACAGAGCAAGCTTTGTGCCCCCCAATGCCCCCAACTCCCTACTTGAAAACACATTCCCACATTCCCAAATTCCCACACATGCCTGATTTTCTCTCATCATCACACTCCATTCATGGAAGCTGGAGAATCAGTTCTGATTGGACAATCAAGTGTATCGTAGTATGATTAAAGACATTATGATAAAACTGACCTTGACCCATAGCATCTGAACTATGGTTAAGCCTGTTTGACCAAACATGCTAACGTTGATTACGCTGCTAACTTCCGCTGATAATTAGCCCTGTTGAAAATTAGCATTATCAAATGACATCATGCTAAGTGGTTGGTGTTTACAAACATACAAAATTAAACCCCTGGAGTCTGATGGTATTTTTCCCAAAGTGTTACACAGGCTTTAGTTCAGCACAAACTGAGCAACAACAGAGTCAGAACAGTAAGAGTGTCATAAACCTATATTCTGATTAAATCTGCTCTAAACTTAGACTTTCCAAAAACCTGTTTTCAGATGTGCTGATATATATGTGCTGATATATTGTGTAACAACACTCTAAACACTTCTAGCCAAGACTTTTGAGCTCAGAACTGAATAAACAGAGGTGTTGGCTACACACTGCTCATTACAGTTTTTAGGCATTGTATGTGGTTTTAATAAATGTGAGATGACACTCTGTTTTCTTCAGCCACTAACCCTAATTTGAATATTTCTGAGAGGTAATTAATGAACAGTAAGGTGATAGGTCTTTGTACAGGTGAGAGCTCTTTTGTTTGATAGGGGGTCTTTGTACATTCCACACATTCCACAGCCACTAAGCCACCAATGGAATGTCTGGAATTACCATGTCATTATCGTATGAATGACAGGTTGTGTTTTTTGGCTGGTAAAAAATGTGCTGCTGCCTGACTCGCTCTCACAGACATGTCTCTGCTTATTTAAGCTCCTCTCACAAACATCTAAAAATATATATTTAGATTCAGGCTATATATATTTGAAAAGTAGACCTTATACGGTTTCCGGGATATGTTTAGTTTTGGTTCTAGGATACAATTTTGCTGAGTTATATAAGTGTATTTGCAGAATTTTGTTAATATGCTGCCAGCGGTAGAGCCGACATAAACACTGTATATATGTATTAAATATGTTACACTTGGTTTTACAGGGTTAATGTGGGTGTACACTGGGATTACAGAGGGGTCAGGGGTGGGTCACGTGAGAAGAGCTGTAATTAAAGCAGACCACACCTGCTAAAGCAGATCATCATAAAGCTGTGCTGAAGACAACTGTAAAATAATATCAACAAATCTCTGCTGCTGAGAGGTGGGGGGGCAAGAGGAGGAGGGAGGGGTGTTTTTTTTTTTTTGGTCCACCGTCTGAGTCTCTCCAGCAGTGAGAGTGAGCAGCTGAACAGGCTCCTCTGTTCTCAGAGAGCAGGAGCTGAGTCTCTCACAGTCACCTGAGAGAGGAGGAGGAGGAGGACATCCAGGCTCTCGCCGCGTGCGTGTTTCCCCACGTGCGCCAGACGCGCCTCGCTCTCAATCAGCGCGGAGGTCGAGTTCAGCACCACGGACAGCACCTCCACTCTCACCTGCCTCCACCAGCAACTCCAAGTACCAACTTCACCTCCGGGGGCTTCTTCTTCTTCTTCTTCTTCTTCTTTTGGACGCCAGGCTGTTCCACAAAGGAGGAAGTAACCGAGGAGGTCTTCACAGGTAAGACATCACCTGAGTAGCCTCACGAGCTGCACACTGTTCAGCTTCACAACTACCATCACCATCACTGTTCATTTTAGCACTACTACACTGGTGTGATGGGCTTTGGACTCTATTGTACTGCTACTTTTCTGGCTCACATTATGTAGAAATACTCCTGCTGTCCATTAGAGCTGCTCGTGTCTATAATTAGGCGCTAATTGCGCAGTTTCAGATTCGGTCATATGTGCGCTAAAACAAGGAGCCACGCCCACTTTCTTTATCAGAGAAGTTTAACCAGCTGTAGGACAGCTTTATTAATCATAAAATACAACACAAGTAAATGTTTATTACTACATAAATATTAACAGAAACGTAGTTTGAGTTATTATTAAATGAAATTATTCAATTAAAAGATTGAATTATTATTAGGCTATTATTATTATTATTATTATTATTATTATTAACAACTATTTACTTAATAATAATAATAATAATAATAATAATAATAATAAAATTATGTAACACTAATTACACTCAAGTCTGTTTTCTCATCATTTTTTAAAATGTAAGACAGAAAAATTTTGCTAAACAGTTTTTGATAAAGGAGTTTTTTTTTAACTTGTAACAACAGGGGAGTTCAAACTCAAGAGTTTTTTTGTCATGTAGAAGAACCATTCAGAGTGGCAAGGAACCATTTAATGAAGAAACGAACCAGACATTCCACAAGACAAAGAACCAAACATTTAACCAGGCAAAGAACCAAATGTTCAGCCAAAGAACCACACATTCTACAAGATAAAGAACGAAGTAATTTCCCAGGCAAAGAAATTTTTAACTAGGCAAAGAACCAAACATTTAACCGGGCAAAGAACCAAATACTTCACCAGGCAAGGAACCAAACATATCACCAGGCAAAAAACCATTTAACCAGACAAAGAACCATTTAACCAGACAAAGAACCAAATGTTCAACCAAAAAACTAAACATTCTACAAGGTAAAGAACCAAATACTTTCCCAGGCAAAGAAACGTTTAACTAGGCAAAAAACCAAACATTTAACCAGGCAAAGAACCAAAGAATCTACCAGTCAAAGAACCATTTAACCAGGAAATGGTTCTGTGAAACAGTTCTTTGACTATTCATTGTTTATAGATGAAGCAGACTGAGCATTAGAGGTTCACTGTATTAAAGTCGTATCACTGAACTCCATGTTTGCCGTTTATGTAAATATGTTGAAGACGTCTGATTCAGTGAGATAATGATTTGTAAATAAAGTGTTATGTATGAAATGTGTAATCTTATAATAAAGAAATGCCTCAGCGTCGTACAAATAATCAGTCGGCTTACATAACTTTTCCTCACAGCGCAGGCTGGACAAAGTTAGTGAAAAATGACCAGTTAATGAATCCTCACCCCTATTTCTGGATATATATTTTTTAATTATCTCCACTTTTCATGTGGCTTAGCCAGCTGGCAAATTATTTGATTAGGTTGCATCCACCAGTTTCACTGCTTTAATTAGAGAACTGAGCGCAGGAAGCCTTCTTACATACACACACACACACACACACACACACCTCTGCCAAGAAACATCACACTTATTTTATATAACTGTGTATGTATAGCCAGCCGCCTACATGTGATCTCTTTAAAGATGCTGTGAATCTTCCTCACTCTGATATCGTAACGCATATTTACTATTCACTCTAAGATACAGTGTTGCACCAGCTTCATTCCTTTCATTAAAGGGGACGTCTTACATTTTCTTGCATTGTTTACTCCACTTTCAACATCTGTATGGTCATAACTCATGCTTATATTATTGTTTTCAACCAGTCTTTGTCCAGTAGAATGAAACGTTTAGTTTTTTTTTTTTTTTTAATCTTACTGCACCTTTAAGACATATGTAAATGAGCTCTGTTCTTATTGGCTGCCACTGAATCATGCCTTATTAAAACAGCAGTCTTGGAGTTCAAAGGCTGTAGACTGAGTAGACAGATATGTAAATGTGCTGGCTTTGAGTGACATCACAAAAACAGTGAATTTAGATATATATTGTGAGGTGATGTTCTATTTGGATAACAAATATGTGGTTTGCCTATGGTCCCTTTAAATGATATAAACAAAAACTGAATGTATTACCAGTGATTGAATATGCAGATATATGTAAATGCATGTTTATAGTGACATCACAGAAACAGGAAATTTACTGTTTTTGCAGTTTAGTTTACATCACGTTCCTTTAAGCTCTTTGTTTTCCATGATATGATCCCTTTAAATGAGATTACACACTGAATGCATTGCCAGTGACAGAATATGCAGATATATGTAAATGTATTGGCATTTAGTGACGTCACAAAAACAGGGAATTCAAAACCGGCTGTTTTCCCATTATATGGCCCCTTTAACGTCAAATGTATTCTGTTGATTGTGAGGATGAATAACACTTCACTTGAGATGTTCAGAACACATTTGCTCACTTTTCAGACAGATGTAAACAGACGGAAGAGCTTCTCAATGAGTAGGACGAGCCAAAGCTCTTTACCTACAGCCTAGCAACCATGAGAAGCTAATTCACAGTCAACAGTAACCCCATTCAGCCTCCAGCACTCCGAGCGTTGGTGAAGCAGTCATAGTTGTTCTCATATAATGTCTGGATGGAACCAGAAGAGCTATTATAGGTTGTAAACAAGTAAAAATATATTCTTAAATGTGTACATCAGCATTTCACCATTTAATCTGTCTGATTCATTTGTAGCTTAATTAATTACCATAGACATTAATTCCAAAATGTTTCCAATGTATCTCCATTCATTGTCCAGTTTAGCTCCACTGAGCATATAGGTCCACTTTGTAGTTCTACAATTACAGACTGTAGTCCATCTGTTTCTCTGTATACATTACCCTGTCCTTCAATTATCAGATTTTTTTTACATAGAAGTAGCTAGCCTAGCCTATATTTAAAACAACTGGGTAATGTGGACTTTTTTTTAGCTTGTTCTACCATCCATGAGAAGAGAGGATGGAACCCACAACACCAAACTGCATTTTTTATTGTAGGCTAGGCTAGCTTGCCATACATTTTTAATGTAGCCTAGGCTAGCTAGCACTACATTTTTTATATTGGCTATGCTAGCTAGTCCTACATTTTTAATACAGGCTAGGCTAGCGATCCCTACGTTTTTATATAGGCTAGGCTAGCTATTCCTGTTTTTAATATAGGCTAGCCCTACATTTTTTATATAAGCTAGGCTAGCTATCCCAATGTTTTTAATATAGGCCATGATAGCTAGCCCTACATTTGTAATATAAGTTAGGCTAGCTTGCCCTATGTTTTTAATATAGATTAGGCTAGCTATCCCTACATTTTAAACATAGACTAGGCCAGCTAGCTGTATGTTTTAATATAGGCTAGGCTAGCTTGCTCTACATTTTTAATATAGGCAAGGCTAGATTGTCGTAATTTTTTATATACTCTAGGCTAGCTAGCCCTGTTTTTAATATAAGCAAGGCTAGCTAGACCTACATTTTTTAATACAGGCAACGCAAACTATCCCTACATTTTTAATATAGGTTAGGCTAGCTAGTTCTACGTTTTAAATACATATTTGGGTTATTCTCAGTGACACTGATGTGGTGGCCGTGTGTCAGTGTGTGTTAAAGTGGATCAGACACAGCAGAGCTGTTGATGCTTTTAGACACACCAGTGTCACTGCTGGAGTGAAATACTGCACCAATCAACACTATCAGGCCAACAGTGTCCCGTGAGCATCAATGAAGGACTAGAGAATGACCAACAGTTGAGCTACTGTCTCTGACTTTACATCAGAGACCAACAAGAACGGTGTGACTAATGTGCTGGACACGGCGCTGCTCTGATGTGTCTCATCAGCACACAGTTAAAAAAAAAAGTAAACAAAGAAACAGACTACAGTCAGTCTACAGTGTATGTGTACCTAATGAAGTGGCCAGTCAGTATATAATAGAAGCCAGTGGGCAGATGCTGCAGCAATCTCTCTGCTATCTATCTTCCGAGCAATTATCCCTTGCATCTAGATCATACAGTCAATTAGCGACCGATTATCACAGACAGACTGAACACATTTATCTGTACTTAGACAAAGAGCAGAGAAGTGTTGACTGGTAATAGAACCTTAATAAGCAGAGCTGAAGCAAGTGCCCATTGACTTCTGTTATATACATGTTTTGAGTTAATGATTTTGGATTTTTCCTAAGGTCAGGGAGAATTTTCTCTGTGCAAACTGACAGATCGATACAGATTCTACAGATTAAATAAGGGTTGTAGCAGATTTTTCTGGAGTGCACCTTTAGCCCATTTAAGTGCTACGTCATATTATTCAACTATATGCAAATATATTAATTAACATGTTTAGTACAGTCTGTTAGTACAACTGTTTGAATAACACTAATGTCATCTTATAAACTTGTTTTAAACCTTTTTTTTCACTCAAATCTGTCAAAATATAAATATATATTGACAAAGGAAGTGTGTAAATTCAATTAAAATATAACTCAAGTCATAATTATGTGTAATTACATCATTATAACAATGTAATGACTCTAATTTCAGACTATTATAATCTAATAAATATTGATTATTCAAGTTTTTAATTATTTTTAACCCTTGTGTATACTATCCTTGTCCTAAGGGTAAAAAATGAGCTGCCTGCACTAAACCCATAAAATAAAGCAGCTTCTTTACATTTTAAACTCTTAAATGTATTGAATGAGTTTTCATTCTTCACAACCTTTGTGAATATCTGGGTAACAGTGCAGAAAAAATTTATTTAATCAGTTAACACCACTCATTTTCATTACAACACACCTGCTATAATTGTTTTCTTTACTAAAATAGAGGTTTTATTATTATTATTATTATTATTATTATTATTATTATTATTATTATTATTGATAAAGATTCTGCATAGATGTAAACATTATGTAAGCAAGAACTTAAGAAATGTTTCTTAAAGGTCGTAAAGTTTCAAGTTGAAAAATGTTTTAAACATTTATGGGAGTTTTCTCAACTGTTAAACATGATGGTGGATGATTTTTGGCCCTTAACACAGCACAAGGGTTAAAAAAATGCCAAAACCAAACTGATCACCCATATCCTAATTCCTGACAAGTTTTTCAATAATGGATATTTATGAGGGAATAAGATGAATGACACTGCTGTATAATAATTACAGCATAGAATGGTAAAGTCTGTACTCTGGAATGTGATCAAGATGAAGATGGATGGTCTACATGCCATTAAACAAAGCTGAGCTGCTTGAAATTTTGGAATAAAGTCACCCAACAGTAATATTAAAGAATGGTGGAGATCATAAACAAATCAGATGTATTCTACCAAATGTTTACTTTTTGTGCTTGTCCTAAGTTGAAAACATTAGTATTGTGCTGTATCACTTCATTTTCTTACCGAGCTAAAAAATTTATTGGAATTCTCAGTTCCACCTTAAATAGTGCAAATGTTCTATACAGGCGCCAGAGACTCTCTGTAGTAATTGCAGCTATTTAAGGTGGAATTGAGGAGTTTTGTTTTCTTTGCATTATTTTGGTTCTTTATACAAGTTGATCATTTTCTGCAAATAAGTGCTATAAATTTGAAATAAATTTGGAGGCATCTGTCTGAGATGAGAACCAATTTTGCATTCATTAGAAGGGGTGTCCACAAACTTTTGGACATATAGTGTATAAATAATAAAAAGAGTGAATCTGAACATCTGCAGTGGTTGCTGTGTTTATGCATTAAGCAAACAGTTCAAAGCATCTTCGTTACACGAGCGCTTCAGAGATCCAGAGTCCCAGCCAAGGAAAAGATCCTGCAGAGATCAAGTGCTTCCCTTCTCCCGTGACTGCATCATCTGTGTCATTATCCAGCTTCCCCACCGTTCCTGAGACACATCACACATTTGACTATTGAATTCTCTGGCCAGAGCTGCCTGGAGGTCTTGGATGTTGATGACACCAGCAGTTCTCTCCTTGCAATCAAATTACAGCACAAAAAGCCAGCTAACAGCCATTAATCTTAATGATCAAATCCTAAAGTGTCAGAATATTAGCATAGCTAGTTTAGGACCGATTATGTAGAAATTCTCCCGCTTTATTCACATCAGTGGAATCACTCATTCAAATTGGCTTCATCATGAAGTGAAAGACAAGGACTCTGGTCTCAAAGCCTTCAAAGAGATCATCAGAAAGAACTAACATCTCTTATTAAAGGCTGCTTTGGAGCAGTACAGAGATAGACCACATAGAACCTTTAAAAAAAACATGTTCTTTAAAGGAACACTTCAGTGTTTTTCATTCTAACTCCTGTATCAACAGTAGGCACTTAATGAGTCATGCTTTGAAAAGTTCTTTAAGGAACCAGATGTGGTTCTTCTATGACATTGTGTCATAGAACCCTACTGGGACTTTTATTTTGAAGTGTGATATGGTTTATAAAATATACAGTATATTATTATTATTATTATTATTATTTTTATTTTTATTTTTTTATTATTATTTATTATTAATTATTATTATTATTATTATTATTTATTAGTAGTAGTAGTAGTTGCTGTTGTATATATGCAATATTTATTTTTTTAAACTAAAAGTGTAATATGCTATATACTTAAAATATAACAATATAGTACAAAAGCATTAATGCATTATAACCATCCATTATCCCACCCACTTAATCCTTATCAGGGTCGTGGTTTAATGCATTATTATTATTATTATTATTATTATTATTACAATTATATTTATTATGATTATTATTAGTAGTAGTAGTATTTATTTATTTATTTATTTATTTATTTATTTTTTATTATTATTATTATTATTATTATTATTATTATGTGAAAATATCTAGCAAACTATCCACGTCCTGCCTTTGTGGATCTCCAAAGATGTCTAAATTGACAAAATATGTAAATATGCTTGTTTGAGTGTTTTTGGTAACTTCATCTGTTGTTTACATCATGTTGCAGAAACGTTATGACAGAGTGACATGAGTAGAGTCATTTTTCACCTTTATGGCTGAAACTGCACACTGAATTTGCATCATAAACAAGCCAAACATAAGCTTAAATTATCATCTATCTATCACCTCTCAGTAGTGAGCCGTGCACTGCTCATTAAAGCTGGATCTGGATGGGGAAGATGATTGTTTTTCCTCGCTCCTAATAATGTCCCTCCTGTCCAGAACCTGCTATATTGCCTTGGCATGGATTAGGCCATTAACTCTGGGCTTCACCCTTGTTGAGGTAGACAGAGAGCCCTTCTGGTCCCATCTGCTCTGGAGGGGGAAGGAAAGCAGTGATTCGATTTTAATGTCAATTAAATGTTTCGTGCAGCCCTGGTCAGTGGCCCCTGCTGGTCGTCTTCTGAGTTGTGGGCCGAAGATGCTGAGGCTGAGACAAATGTTTGTGAAACTTGCTGAATAAGTATCAGAGCTCATATGGATGTCCACATTTCTTCAGTAATAGATGCTGTAAGACTTGCACATAAGTTAACATAACTCTTACAAGTCCTCTGCTGCATTGCCCTATCATATAATCAATGTAATAACTGTAATAACTCAAAAACACAGTATGGATTTTTAATGAATGGTTTAAACTTGGAGGTTCATTTTGTGGCTTGTTTAAACACCCAACCACTGGATGACAGTGTTGTAATCTATCTTCAGCCATTAGACTCTTCCCCTACAATGGAAAACAGTATGGGGTGTAAATGACATTTAACATATTGCAGTGTCTTGCCTTGGGTACTGCAAAGGTAAAGGTAAGTGATGATTTGAATAGAACAGAGCTGGATAAAATCAGATTGAATGGAGCTGGGTTGAAGTGAGTTTAATTGAGTTGGGTTGAGATGAACTAAGTTCAGATGAGTAGAGTAAAACTGAGATAAGTTGAGATGTGTTGTGACTTGATGTGTTTTGAGTTTACCTGAGTTGAGTTTAATCAAGTTTAATTGTGGTGTTGAGTTGAAGTGAGGTGTTTTGAGTTGACCCGAGTTAAGTTGAGTTTAACTGAGTTGAATTGAGGAGTGTTGAGTTGACCTGAGTTATGATGAGTTGAACTGAGTTGAATTGAGGTGTTGTGAGTTGACCTGAGCTAAGATGAGTTTATCTGAGTTGAATTGAGGTGTTTTGAGTTGACCTGAGTTAAGTTGAGTTTAACTGAGTTGAATTGAGGCGTTGTGAGTTGACCTGAGATTAGTTTAACTGAGTTGAATTAAGGTGTGTTGAGTTGACCTGAGTTAAGGTGAGTTTAACTGAGTTGAATTGAGGTGTTTTGAGTTGACCTGGGTTAAGCTGAGTTTAACTGAGTTGAATTGAGGCGTTGTGAGTTGACCTGAGATTAGTTTAACTGAGTTGAATTAAGGTGTGTTGAGTTGACCTGAGTTAAGGTGAGTTTAACTGAGTTGAATTGAGGTGTTTTGAGTTGACCTGGGTTAAGCTGAGTTTAACTGAGTTGAATTGAGGTGTGTTGAGTTGACCTGAGTTGAGTTT
>BRDA01001763.1:19137-59989 GCA_036984385.1 Crenuchus spilurus
TTGAGTTGACCTGAGTTAAGTTTAATTTAAATAAGATGAATTGAGAAGTTCTGAGTTTACATAAGTTGAGTTTAGCAGAGATGATATGAAATGTTTTGTGTTGACTTGAATTGAGTTTTAATGGCTTGAACCGAACTGTGATGAGTTTCCTTGAGTTGACCTGAGTTAAGTTGAGTTTAACTGAGTTGAATTGAGGTGTTTTGAGTTGACCTGAGTTAAGTTGAATTTAACTGAGTTGAATTGAGGTGTGTTGAGTTGACCTGAGTTGAGTTTAACTGAGTTGAAGAGAGGTGTGTTGAGTTGACCTGAATTAAGTTGAGTTTAACTGAGTTGAATTGAGGTGTTTTGAGTTGAAATGAGTTAAGTTGAGTTTAACTGAGTTGAATTGAGGCGTTGTGAGTTGACCTGGGTTAAGCTGAGTTTAACTGAGTTGAATTGAGGTGTGTTGAGTTGACCTGAGTTAAGGTGAGTTTAACTGAGTTGAATTGAGGTGTTTTGAGTTGACCTGGGTTAAGCTGAGTTTAACTGAGTTGAATTGAGGTGTGTTGAGTTGACCTGAGTTGAGTTTAACTGAGTTGAATTGAGGTGTGTTGAGTTGACCTGAGTTAAGTTGAGTTTAACTGAGTTGAATTGAGGTGTGTTGAGTTGAACTGAGTTAAGTTGAGTTTAACTGAGTTGAATTGAGGTGTTTTGAGTTGACCTGAGTTAAGTTGAATTTAACTGAGTTGAATTGAGGTGTGTTGAGTTGACCTGAGTTAAGTTGAGTTTAACTGAGATGAAGTGAGGTGTGTTGAGTTGACCTGAGTTACGTTGAGTTTAACTGAGTTGAATTGAGGTGTTTTGAGTTGAAATGAGTTAAGTTGAGTTTAACTGAGTTGAATTGAGGTGTGTTGAGTTGACCTGAGTTAAGTTGAGTTTAACTGAGTTGAATTGAGATGTTTTGAGTTGAAATGAGTTAAGTTGAATTTAACTGAGTTGAATTGAGGTGTGTTGAGCTGACCTGAGTTAAGTTGAGTTTAACTGAGTTGAATTGAGATGTTTTGAGTTGAAATGAGTTAAGTTGAATTTAACTGAGTTTAATTAGGTGTGTTGAGTTGACCTGAGTTAAGTTGAATTTAAATAAGATGAATTGAGAAGTTCTGAGTTTACATAAGTTGAGTTTAGCAGAGATGAACTGATATGTTTTGTGTTGTGTTGACTTGAATTGAGTTTTAATGGCTTGAACCGAACTGTGATGAGTTTGCTTGAGTTGAACTGAAGTTGTTTGTGTTTACATGAATTGTGTTGAGTTTAAATGAATTTACAAGGTTTTGGCACCCATAAATAAAGAGTACAAAAACAAAAATGTTGAATGTTGATTTTTTATGAGTTTGCAATAGTTTCTACAAAGGTAGAATCTCCAAAATGGTAATTTTACAGGAGAGAGCAAAAACTTTCTTTACTTTCAATGTAAGTTAATGGAAAGATATTAAATTCAAACCAATATTGGAGCATTTCTGTTGGTCCAATCATCATGGAATTTTCACATAATGTTAATGACATCTGCTGAGCTTATATTATACAGAAAACTAAAAATCCACTCAGAAATTGATATACTGCAGCACTGATAGATAGCTCAGTTATATCAGTGGTCAAGAATCTAAAGGAGTGGGATGTGTTGAATTGAATGGTGAGGATTGGCCCCTATGCCCTTAACCCTAAATTAGCATCAGTCAGCTGCTTTGCAAGGTAACATCAATGCACTGGCATCATTCATATTCCACCTCACGCCTAATTTATAAACCAGAGTTACTCCACTTCTCTTTCATTTCTCCTTGAACTTCTCATCAGCCAATCTCACGTTTGATTCCATTCATTTGCATCCAGTGGGATTCTTCGTTTAGAAGACGTACCAAAATTAACACGTAATTTTACTGCTTGTTCCAGCAAGATGGAAATTTATCAAATTAACTGCAACATACTTGCTTGTCTTTATCACAGCACCTCATACCCCGAAACTTCCCCACGTCGTCTAGTTTCCATGGTAACGGAGGTAAAGGAAGAACACCCTAATAAACGTGAGAAATGTTGCTTCATTAGACTAAATGTGGGAGTTTGCAAGGGAGAAAAGGGGGCTGCTTGGAATGCAAAAACTAAATATGAATAATAAATTGCGGTTGACATTTCTACAGAAAGTGTCTAAATGAGTGGACTTTCTTCTGGTGCCTTGAGCTTTTGTTTCAGGATGTGGCCTACACAACATGCATGTAACATTTGCCGGACATGCTTGTCAACAACAGTATTTTACATAGGACATTTGCATTTTTACAAAGTTGCTTAAAAAATTTCCAACCAACCGTTGCCGAAAATGAAACGGTAAGTATCCCTCCGCTGCGGCGATCCCCAATCAGTCCAAGAAGTCGTGCTCTGCAATGAAGCAGAGATGACTGATAGAAAAGAAAATAGAAGCTCCTATTATCACCTGTTTTATAACATACAAATAGAAATGTTTTAATTAACACAGGTTCAATTATTTTTACATCGTTATCCTCCCATTCAGCCACACAGCCCATCTTGCTCAATAAGCCACTGGCACTTTTGCGGATATTGTGCAGGCACCGGCTCTTATTAATCAAATAAAATTAATGAGCCAATAAAACCAGACCACCCTCCATAACACGGAGTTCAATCCAATTAAATGACTAGACGTGCTCTCGTTTTGAGTCTGTATATTATGTCAGTCTAACGTGATGGCTAGTGATTAGTTCAGTCTGTTTTTATTCAGCTAAGTTCAACTAGTGATGAAACACTACTGTCCAAATGTTCAGATCTTCTTTAAAGAACCAATTTTTACAGAAGCAAACTCCCACAAACATCAAGTCTAAAGCTAAACCCAAAGTTTTCCTCGAATTATATTATTTATTACAAGTGATATTAATTTTTCTATGCATGTGATTTGGGTTAATTTTCAGTTGAGTTGAGTTGGGTTGAGAGGGGTTGAGTTGAACTGAGCTCAGATGAGTAGAGTCAAATTGGGGTGTGTTGAGCTTAAGTTGAGTTGAATTGAGGTCAATTGAGTTGATGTGAGCAAAATAGAGTGTTTTGAGTTGGCTTGAATTGTGCTGAATTTGAACTTCGCTGAAATGACTGGTTAATCTAACCAGAATTTAATTTGAGTTGGATGCAAGGGTGAGTTGAACAAAATTGAATTGAGATTATTATTATTTTTTATTTATTTATTTGAACAAAGTTGGATTCAGAGTGGAGTTGAGTTGAGTTGAATTTAATGTGGGCTGAACTGTACTGAACTGAGCTGTGTTGAGTAGAGTGTACTAAGCTCAGCTGAGTTGAACTGAGCTGTTGAATGGTACTTGAATAAAGCTAAATGGAGTTGCATAGCCTGGACTGTGGTTGAGTTGAGATAAATTGAGCTGTGTTGACTTGATTAAATCTAAAATAATTTGCATAGCCTGGACCATGCTTGATTTGAGTTGAGATAAACTGACCTAAGTTGAATTATGCTGCCTTGATTAAAACTAAATTGAGTTGCATAGACTGAACTGCGATTGACTTGAGCTGAACTGACCTGAATTGAGTTGTGTTGACTTGAGCAGAGCTAAACTGAGTTGTATAGACTGGACTGTGGTTGAGTTGAGTTGATTAGAGTTTAATTAAGTAATGATGGGCTGATCTGATTGGAAATGAGTTGGCTGAGAGCTTACCTTGTTTTCTCCTTTGCCTCCTCCTCCAGGTCCTTGACATCCAAAAAAAATGAACCAGCACTCACCGACAACTTCACCTGTCTGTAAAATCCAATCCGTCTAAATTAGCAGTTTCAGCAGAGAGTGCTCCAACAATCTCCACTACCCCAACATGTCTGGGCTTCCAGCCAGGATTCAGCAGCACTATGTTCCTTTTCTACAGTTCCCAATGGTGGCTTTCATGCTGCTCCTGCTTCCGCAGGTCCAGCCCAGTCCCAGGTACCTTCCTGCCCTACCTGGCACCAAGCGTGAGATTGTGATTGAGGGCGACCTGGTGATTGGCGGCTTGTTCCCTGTGCACGAGAAGGGTGAAGGAATGCAGGACTGTGGGAAAATCAACGAGCAGCGTGGGATCCAGCGGTTGGAGGCCATGCTGCTGGCTCTGGATGAGATCAACCAAGATCATCGCATCTTACCGGGCATCACGCTGGGAGCACACATCCTGGACACCTGCTCTAAGGACACATATGCGCTGGAGCAGTCACTGGAGTTCGTCCGTGCATCGCTCACCAAAGTCCAACAGCCGGGCTTCACCTGTCCTGATGGTTCCAACCCTGTTCTAGATGAAGTTCCACTAGCTATTTCAGGAGTGATCGGAGGATCATACAGTGATGTATCCATACAGGTACAGTCTATTGACATACTTATACTTGTAACACTACATGACTTACGTATATATTATATAGTTTGGGGGGGTCTATTCAACATTCTTGTTGAAACCCAGTTTAGATGAGGTCAGATGCTGGTCAAATCCTCACAGCAATGCTTCAAATTCTAGTAGAAAGTCTTCCCTGGACCAACAAAAGCAGAATAATCTATTTTTTCATACTTGATTTCAGAAGAAACATTGACTGAGCAGGTGTCCAAGTGGTGTATGTGGTGACTGAGTGATTAGCATTCTCCTCCAAGCGTGTTAAGGCATTACATTTTGAAACAGCGTGGAAAACAATGAGTGCAGTCTCACGGCATTGTTGCTACATTGTTTCTGCACAAAGACTTTTGGTGATCCCTGATTGGTGCTTTCAGCCTAAACTCCCACAATGCCTGCCAGCAATGGAATGTTTCTCCAGACTGCTGTGCTTTATAACATAAAACACAGGGGCTGTAACTGTAAGCATGCTTAATTACTAGCCCCTTTCCTTTAGGCTGTCTGTGCCAGAGAAATGGCCGAGCACTAATTATGCTCCCACTGTCTGTTCTGCGGGACTCGCTGCTTAATAATTCCATCAGCTGCTGCGATTCCAGGCGCCGATGATGTGACAAGCACACGAGAAACATGTCAGCTTTTGGAGGCCACTGCTGTGGAGGGAAGTGTGTGTCAGCTTTTTGCCCGACTTTGCCTGGACATCCCTTGGCCACATGAGGATTTGTTGTGTTGTTTTCTTATGCAAGAAGCAGTGGCATGTTAAATGTCAAGGAGCTGTCAGCTCGCTGAAACTGCAGGGCTTCGAATTTTTATGCAGCTGCGCAACAGTTACAGTAGTTTGAGTTAGAACCACTGACTAGCATTTGGCAGTGGAGCACTAATTGCTGCTCTCAAGCCAGCTTTTAAATAGAATAGAGGCCAGAATGAGCTTGCCATGGAAATATACAAAGTTAAAGCCCCATGACTCTGTTTAGGTGTCATTTTTTTAAATGCCAGAAGCCCTTCATAGTGAACGAATATTTCATGATGTATAGACCAATAGGAACACACTTTTAATAGTTAAAATATGTCGAGGATGACTCACGTCCACTGTAGTGGAAATACACGGTTGTCAAAATATCTCTAGAATGGCTGATGTTCACTGTAATGGACACATTTGGTAGCTAAAATATTTAGAGTGGTGCTTGAAAGTTTGTGAACCCTTTCTATATTCCTGCATAAATATGACCTAAAACATCATCACAAGTCCTAAAAGTAGATAAAGAGAACCCAGTTAAACTAATGAGACACAAATATTAGACTTGCTCATTTATTTATTGAGGAAAATGATCCAATATGACATATTTGTGAGAGACTAAAGTATGTGAACCTCTAGGATTATCAGTTAATCTGAAGGTGAAATTACAGTCAGGTGTTTTACATCAATGTGATGACAATCAGGTCTGAGTGGGCACCTGTTTTATTTAAAGAACAGATCTATCAAAGTCTGCTCTTCACAACATGTTTGTGGAAGTGTATCACGGCACAAACAAAGGAGATTTGTGAGGAGCTCAGAAAACGAGTTGTTGATGCTCATCAGGCTGAAAAAGGTTACAAAACCATCTCTAAAGAGTTTGGACTCCACCAATCCACAGTCAGACAGATTGTGTACAAATGGAGGAACTTTAAGATCGCTGTTACCCTCCTCAGGAGTGTCGACCAACAGAGATCACTCCTAGAGCAAGGCGTGTAATAGACAGCGAGGTCACAAAGGACCCCAGGGTAAATTCTAAACAGCTGAAGGCCTCTCTTACATTGGTTAATGTTAATGTTCATGAGTCCGCCATCAGGACAACACTGAACCACAATGGTGTGCATGGCAGGGTTGTAAGGAGAAAGCCACTGCTCTCCAAAAAGAACATTACTGCTCATCTGCAGTTTGCTAAAGATCACCGTTATCCTCCTCACGAGTGGTCGACCAACAAAGATCACTCCAAGAGCAAGGCGTGTAATAGACAGCGAGGTCACAAAAGACCCCAGGGTAACTTCTAAACATATAGTTCTGAAATCTGGGTGCGGCTCTTGAATGTCCGTCAGCCATTTTTGTTCACTATGTGTTTTATGGCACTTGCAATTACTGACTACATAATGCTACAAAGATTTTAGTCAACTAAAGAGGGTGCCATGTGACTATAATTTTAATATCAGTGCATTTAGAAGATAATGACGTAATATCTGTCCACGGTTGCGTTTCCCAAACAACGACAGAGGCTAGCATTAAACTAACCTGATATTCAACTCACATCTGAAGTACAACTGTTTCTCAAAGCTACCATACCTTTTGATACCACAATAGTCTGAACCACATTGGTTTGAACCACCATAGTCCGAGCTACAATGTTTCCAGATGTGTTGGATCTTACTTTGAAAGTGGGAAACTTGCAAATACGTCATAAATGATGTAGTCTCCTAGAACTAAGTTTTTAAGCACAAGTCATGTTATCTGAATCCTGTTATCTGTGAAGATTTGTTGGAAGTACGGTTTTGGGAACCCCTTGTGTCGCTTAACGATGGATCGAACTGTGTAAGTTACCAACCTCAGTAGTTCCAAAGAACAATTTTGTTGTGTTATTTAAGTGACAGTATGGTCTTTGGGTCTGAGGTTTATATGTCCATTTAATTGAAGTATATTGATCGTCATCGATTAGTTCTGGATGAAAATGATGTAGCATTTGGTGGACCCACGCTGGCCACTGACCCTGCCATCAGAACATTAATTAGACAGACAGACAGATGGACAGACAGGTAGGTAGATAAAATAGTTGTAACTTCAGGAAGATTCCACCCCTACACTGTTTGCAAACTGACAGTTCCTTGACATTTAACATGTTACTGCTTCTTATAACAGAAAAAGCCTCTTGCTGCCCATCTGGCTGTCCAGGCAAACTTTCTCAGACCTGAGAGAAGATGACAGATAGTGGACCTCAGCTCCACATCCACAGTGCTGCTGGCGCACAGACAAAATGTGTCAAATTTACACTAACATAGAGGTATAGTTACCGTGGTGCTTGAAAGTTTGTGAGAATTTTCTGTATTTCTGCATAAATTTGAGCTGAAACTTCATCAGATTATCACACAGGTCCTAAAGTACATACAGAGAAACAAACTTATGAGAGACAGATATTGGACTTGCTCATTTATATGGAATAAAATGCTTAAATATTAATAATCACAGAGCAGAAGAATGAAAGTGAAGAGAGAACAGATTTTGTCGATGGATGGTATTCTGGGTGTGAAACCTCGTGTCACAGTCTCGTGTCCACGTGCTGTTTGTTTACGTTTACGTCATGTCTCCGCCCTCGTCTTCCCCCGTCATGTCTCATCATTGTGTGCACCTGTGTCTTGTGATTCCACAGCCCTGGTTCCCCAGCGCATGTGGTTGGTTTATATGTTTCCTCATGTATCAGGTCTTCATCCGTCATTGTATAGTCAACCTGTCATGTAGTCACCGCGTATAAAGTCTTCATGTGTAACGTCATCAAGATCTTCACAGCCAAGAATGTATGTTAAATGAAGATTCCTGTCACACCCTGCATCTGCTCAGCTCCAGGATTGTGGAGTAAGGTGTTGTAAAGTTTACATCTGTGAGTGGAAAAAGTATGTGACTCTTTAGGATTAGCACATATGAGTCAGGTATGGGTGGGCGCCCTGTTTTATTTAAAGAACAAGGATCTAGCAAAGTCTGAAAATGATTTTGTCAAATCTGTGCAGAAATATAGAAAAGTATAAAGGACTTAAGCATTTTTAATTTGTTTAATAACACGACATCATTGGTTGTAGATAATTATAATTCTTTGTATTGATGAGGAATGTGTTGTTGATGGCTCTATACAGGAGACCCAAAAAGGGTTCTGATTTCGTTTTTATATCAAACTTGTAATAAAAGAAAAACCCTTTTTGCTGCTTTAGAACCATTTTGTAAATGCTTCTATGTAGAACCATCTACTGCACATTCCTCATCAATCTGAAGAACCCTTTCACCATGCATAGAACCCTTTAGATTCTTTTAGTGTTCATGGTTTTATATAGAACCATTTTTTATACTAAAGAACCATCTCTTTTAAGACTGAAGCTGGACATTGTAACAATAGCAGAACCCTTTTGGTGCTATTTAGAACCTTTTTCAAAAATGCTCTATGTAGAACCATCTACAACACATTCCTCATCAATATGAAGAACCCTTTCACCATGCATAGAACCCTTTAGGTTCTTTTAGTGTTCATGGTTTTATATAGAACCATTTTTTTACTAAAGAACCCTTGAAGAACCATCTCTTTTAAGACTGAAGCTTGACATCGTAACAATAGCAGAACCCTTCTGGTGCTATTTAAAACCTTTTTCAAAGATGCTCTATGTAGAACCATCTACAACACATTTCTCATCAATCTGAAGAACCCTTTCACCATGCAAAGAACCCTTTAGGTTTCTTTGAGTTAGTATATTTTTACATAGAACCATTTTTACTAAAGAACCCTTGAAGAACCGTCTCTTTAAAGACTGTAAGATTGGCAACACCTTGATGTACAGAACTGATATGTAATGAGATGAGGAGCAGGAGTGGAACCAAAGTGCTGGACAACATATGGAGCTGCAGACTGTGACCGTGCCTCCGTATGCAGATTCATGTGTATGACCCACCGCTTCAAACCAGAACCCATTTTCCTACTGTTGACATTTTAATGGCCAGCAGTGTAGATGCTAGTTGGACTTACTGCATCAGCAATGTATCAAATGGTCCGAGCAAGAGTCCGACCTCGAGCTCGTGCCCCAGCTGACAGCAGTGGGTGAATCAGAGCGGTTCCTCGAGCTGCTTCCTCCGTCTGTGCAGGGCTTCGGGGGCCTGGGGGATTGCTGTTTGGCAAAGCCCAGGCCACCTGTCCTTCGCTGGGGAGAGAAAGCCGAGAGGAGCCTTCAGGCTGTCTGGAGCTCAATCAGCCCGCTGGCGTCAGAGACGGGGGCCTGGCAGGAGCCCCGAACAAACATGACGCGAATGAGCATGAATATAAAACACAGCACATGGCAAAAAAAAAAACACGTCCCAGCCATTTTAGGAGCTTTTCACACTTTTTTCCCAGTACATGCCATCTGGGTTGTGAGATGGAATCAAACAGGACTTATTAGTGAATGCTAAATGATGTAGTGGGTGTATAATGAGTAGAGGGAGTTTCTTAATATATACACACTAAACAAATAGTGCTTTGAATTGACATTAAATGAAAAGCAAAAGTGATGCAGAGTGTTTTATTCATTTGAAACCAATGAGACCCTCAGGAGGCATTGATTACGCAAATCACATGACTCTCACAGAATATAGTAACATCATGTTGATCATCTAGAATCTCTAAGCTAGTTTTAATTTGATATGAAAGTCATATTTACACTGTACGTAGTGAAGCAGGAGGGGCGAGATGTCTGCTGAGGAAGCCACACAATGCAGCAGTAGTGAACACTGCCCAGCAGTAGCCACACTACGCTTCCATACACCTGCAAATTCAGCTACTTCCTTCACACTCTGGCCTTTGGCGCCCAAATACAACCACTCCTTTATCATCTGCTGTGTGACCCATTTTAAACACACTGAAGGAGACATTCACTGCACTGTATCATCTTTTCTCAATCTATGAACCTAGTCACACACCTCGCAGGTATTTATAGCCTGATTATCCTAATGCAGCGCCATCTGCAGGAGCCTGAAGTTACTACCACCTTAAACACGCAAAGTAAAAAATCGTACAATTCTAAGCATTTGTATACACATCGATACCTGCGTTTAGGATACCTCTGAGTGTGGGAGGTGGTGTCGGTGGGTGGCTGTGCTATATTGGGTGTGTGTGTGTTTGTGATTGTGTGTGTGATGGTGTCTGTGCTATATTTAAGTGTGTGAGTGGGTGAGATTGGCAGACTGTGACTTTCAAGAGTGACAATCCCCTTAGAGGAGGATCACAAGGAACAAACTACCAACCCATTAGAAGTTCCACTGTGACTGAACACACACACACACACACACACACACACCTCACAACAATGGTCTAATCATCAGTCAGCTTGGAAAGACACAGAATACACCCTCACTAAGACACACCCAGCTTGGTTACGTTATAGGACGATAAAGTTTTAAGGTAATAAAACTTCACACCCAACGCTGTCCAGCACGTCCCAATTCTACAGACTGTTCATAACTTCTCTTTCTACTCACTCATCTGTCATACGAAGGGGTGGTGGTGAGGAGTGGGGGTCTGGCTTCAGGCTCCATCATCCAAGCTGCTCAGACCTCCAGCCCAAATCTCAGCTAGTACAGACAGGTTAGAGTCCAGACTCCTCTTCAGTTCAGACGCTGTTAGAACTAAACCATCACTAATACCTGTAAAGAAGTAAAGAGACACAATTATACACAATATAAGAGCTTTACAATAAGTGTTTAAACTAGTGCTGCTTAAGTGCTGATGTCTGTGTGTGAAGACTGTGAGGGACTCTGCTGTTAGAACAACTAGTGGGAGTTTGTTCACCACCTGGGTGCCAGGACAGAGAAGAGTCTTGATGCTAATCTTCCACGTGTCTTGAAGGATGGCGGGTCAAGCCGAGCTGTACTTAAAGCTCGAAGGGCACAAGGTGCGACTTGAGAATTGACCATTGCCATTAGGTAGAGGGGCTGGTTCATTTCTTGCTTTGTAGGCGAGCATCAGTGTTTAGTATCTGATGTGAGCAGCTACAGGAAGACAGTGAAGTGAACGTACGTTAGAGAACTTGGGCTGATTGAAGACCAGCCGAGCAGCTGCATTCTGGATCAGCTGCAGGGGCCTGATGGCTCTTATAGGAAGACCAGGCAGGAGTTGCAGTAGTCAATGCACGTAAAGTGATGGCCCCAAGTGGGGCGAGGGCCCTTGAGGAGTCTGGAATTTTATTTTCCTTTAAATATTAAAGGAAATAATATTTGATAATAGGGGCGAGGGGCCCTGGGCATTGCTTGTCCCTAGGGCCCAGAATTAGGTGTCACGCCCCTGCAGGGCAGGGCACCACAGACTATCCTAGCTAAGCCCAGGACAGGGTGCCAATCCAACACTGGGCACACATACACACACACACACAGAGATAATTTACTGCACCCAGTACTCCTGATGTCCATGTTTTTGGACTGTGGGAGGAAACTACCGACTGGCCTGTTTCCTGTATGTAAAACAATAATAATAGACACGTATTGTTAGCATGCTGGCGGTAGCGCTTTAGTCTTGATGTATTGTTGTTTGGCTGAATGTATTCCTGTCAACTTACTGCAGTAATTGAAGAGGCAAAATGTGGTTTGGGTTACGCCGTGTGTGCATGCATGAAAGTTTGGCACATTCTCCAGCCGTGTGTTTGTTCAGACTGGCGCTGATAATGCCAACCAATCGATAGCTACGCCGCTCCTTTCATCCCCCCCTCTGTTCTCCTCTTCCTCCACAAGGTGACAGAATAAATTACCATATTTCCTTTACACACACACAAAAAAAACTAGCATGCACAGGATCGTGAATAATAATGCCAATATGCCTGTCCTTTATGGCAGCCTGGTGCCACACACAGCCTGCCAGGCAGCCGGACACTGAGGCTAAATGTCTTTAGACGATATTTACTGAGGATTATTCATACACTCAGAGTCATTAGCAAGCGCTAGCTATTGTCTTAGCACTGACAGCTAAATGGCCATGTTTGCTGAGGTCACTCACGTGGAGAGCTCTGCTGTGCTTTGAGTTAGCGAGAATGCTAATTAGCAGTGCATGTGGTATGTGCTGGGTGGCAAACAAACAGTATCTACCAATTATCTCCACTCATGTGTCTAATAGAGGACAGTGACTGGACACAGTGCAGTCTAACACACCACCACCACATCAGTGTCACTGAAAATGATGCACCTACTCTGTGGGGGACCTGACCAGAGCTGGCACTCTGCCCACACAAATCGCGCACTGCATGTGGGGCCCCAAACGTCAATGGGGGCACCATTTAAGTCTCCGCTGCGCATCCCTCGCAACCCAATGATTGCAGATACAAGCTCTGTGTACCTAATGAAGTGGCCAGTGAGTGTACACTCTACGAACAAAAGGTTCCTAGAAGGTCTTATAGGACTGGTTCCTCAGATTGTTGCACTGGAGAAATCCCTAAAAAGTGCCTCCAGGACATTGAAAAAGTTCTTTGAAGCACTAATCTTGAGGTTAAAGGATCTTGTCTTTTTCGTTAAGGAACCCTGGTGGAACCTTCGTTTCCAGACTGTACTCATAACGGCACATTTGAGAGATGATTTTATTTGACTGAACGCTCTTTGGCACTAGTGTTAGTGGAGTGTGGAGATGTTTATGTATCCGCTGGCTCAGTGTCCTGAAGTCCTGGTGCGGCTGTGTGGGATGCCGGCTGGTGCAGTAGCTTTGGAAACAGATGGACCTTTCATGTTGAAAGCGGGACAGTACCGGTCACCGTAGTGCGTCACTGGGCTCTCCACTCACAGTCAGCTTACACACACCCTGTGACCTGCACGGGGTCAAGATATCATACCTCTACGCCCATCTGGAGCCCTTCACTTTGTAGCCATAACATTACAACCACTCACAGATGAAGGGAATGTCTCACATGTGAAGGTCTGGGATGTATAAGAGAACACTCGCAGATGATGTGCTGAATGTTGGAAAAAAATACGCAAGCGTGAAGACATGAGAATGTCCAAATAATATGTCCAAACAATTATGACCAGTTGTCTGGGTGAGCACCTACCAAATTTTGGCTCCTAAATTCACCAGATGTTAATTAGTGATGGCATGGCAAGTGTGCTCACTGCCCCCTAGTGTGTGTGTGTGTGTGTGTGTGTGTGTGTGTGTGTGTGTGTGTGTGTGTGTGTGTGTGTGTGTGTGTTTCACTGCATGGATGCTTTAAATGCAGAAGCTGAGCTGTAATGTTTGTTTGCAAAAAAAAAATCATCCAAAATGAGAACTTTACAGGAGAAGGA
This sequence comes from Crenuchus spilurus, assembly GCA_036984385.1. Classification (NCBI taxonomy): domain Eukaryota; kingdom Metazoa; phylum Chordata; class Actinopteri; order Characiformes; family Crenuchidae; genus Crenuchus; species Crenuchus spilurus. The sequence goes on from BRDA01001763.1 coordinate 32,537, forward strand.
AAAAACCTAGTTTGTTTTTAATGGAAGTCAATGGAAACAGACGTCTTTCTAAGTCAGTTTGAGCCATTTCATTTGGTCCAGTCATCATCAAAGTTACACACAATGTAAAGAACAAGAAGCCGTTTCACGGCATGTCAGAAACTGAAAAATGACAAAAATTAAACTTTACAAGTGGGTGTAGGTTGAGGAGGACAAAAGGACGTGGACGGGTGGAGACAGTTGGTTTCTCCTCAGTGTTGTCAGGGATGCTGTCTGAGACAGTTGTGTTGAGTGTGTCACTTTTTCTCTGCTGGTGTCTGTCTGGGAAACACACAGTGTGATGAATCTCTGTCACACACACACACAGTCACCCTCAGCAGGATGGACAGGCATCAGCTGAGGTTATCTCTGTCAAACGCCCCAGTGCGCCTCTTATGCTCCGCTCTCACGGTTGGGGATGCCGGCTGGAGGAAGAAGCGAGACGCAAATGGAATAATAAGCTGTGTTCCAAAAGCTTGGCTGTGGTCTAGATAGGCTGCATTTCTAAACCACTGTGTCACTGATGACAAATTCCCTAAAATACAGCCAACATCCAGCCAAAACGAGACCATCCTACTGACACTTCTGTTACCCATAATACTTTGTGTATAGTTCTGATCTTCAGGAGACCCAGCTAACAAAATTCATTCACAGAACATTCCCCTAATGTTGCATTGGAAAAGTCCCTCAACATTAAGTTTTCTTAAAGCTCCAAGAATATCTTTAATTCCCAGAACGTCACCTCAATCTCATTTGCAACAATTTAACCTTCTAGGAATGTTGTATTTGAACATTATGACAACATTCTGACTTATGTTCTTAGAACATTCCACTAAAGTTGCATGGAATGTTCCCTCAACATCAGTTTGTCCAAATTGTCTTAAAATCTTTCTAAAATTACAAGAACTTTCCCAGAACGTGACTTCAACCTCATTTGCAATAACAGATTAACATTCTAGGAATGTTGTCTCTAAATATTATTAGAGCATTCAAACTTATGTTCTTAGAACATTCCACTAAAGTAGCATTGGAATGTTCTCTCAACATCAATTTGTCCAGGTTTCTTAATGTTCCCAGAACATCTTTCTAATATTACATGAACTTTCCCAGAACGTGACCTCAACCTCATTTGCAACAATTTAACATTCTAGGAATGTTGTATTGGATCATTATGAAAACATTCAAACTTATGTTCTTATAAAATTCCCCAAACATTTCATTTTGGTTGTGGGAATGTTGTATTGAAATATTCCCTCAACATGAACCTGCCCAGTTTTCTTAACATTCCCAGAACATTTTTTCAGAATGTTATTTCTCAAATTTTTTGCAATGACAATTAATTTTAGAACGTTGCATTAACATGAGAGAATGCTTGATTGTAATATTGGGAGAATTTTTACATAACGTTAGCCAAAGTTTTGGGAATGTTATGTGTTGCTGGGGAAACATCAGCAGATGCCTAACATAAATTTTCTGCAATGGCTATAATGGACATGCCTACCTTAAGGACACACCTTGGCTGCAGCCAAGCTTTTGGAACACAGCCATCGTTTCAACAGTACAAGACAGTCAGGCTTAGTGTTTTATTTAGGGTGTCGTTTTGTAGTGCTGTCTGAATGCTCAGTGAACAATTTGATTCCATACGGTACCATACTGTTACCCACAGTGCACCATAAATATAGTGTACAACCTATGTACACTACTTGCAGGGTAACATACCACAATGCATTGTGGTTCCCTCACTCAACAAAGATGGCGGATGTAACCAGAATGAAAATCGGGTATAAATGTAATATATATTATTACACAATCATTATTAATATAATTAGTGCTCAATTTTATTTATATGTATGTGTATGTACGTCATATCTTATGTATGGAAGCCCTAAGCAATAAGTGTATGTAAACCTTATATAAAGACTTATATGAGTTGTTTATGGTATCAAATACTGACACAGTGTGCTTTGTGCTCTTCGTATAGCAATTTGAAACATTTTTGTTTAGTTGTTTTTTAATGTAAATTTTGCTCATACTATTGCATCTCATGAAAAAGTTCATTTGTGTTGATAATTGAATTTAAAAAATGCAGAAAATGACATTTATTTTATATTTATAATATATAAAGTGGCACATTTCAAGTATTAAATAAAAATATAACAAGATATTCAGTTTTTTTGACATGGCACTGTAATGTGAACTTCCCCTTTAACCCTTTTAAAATTGATCTACAGGCTAAATATAAGGCTTATGCGTGAGTGACCTTAAGTAAGCTCAATCCGTTCCCAGTCTCAGCAGATATCAAACAGGCAGGGATGCTGAAACAGTGTTCTGGTCATGACCAAACTCACACTTGTCTGCATGCATCATATTTTCACAGTTTGACCTCTCTAGGCAAGTGGGGAGGCCCAGCTATGTGGTCTCGGTGCCTACTGGACTCCTTAAACATGGCTGTCACACAGAGTTAGGCACGTGAGTGCTAAACATATCAGATCGAATGTCCATCAGCTTAGGGGGTAGCCCCTATTTAAGCCCTGATGGCTGTCATGTGACTCCTCTGTAACAGAATTGGGACCCCTCTGGCTGTTGTGTATTGGCCAGTGGCTGTCACATGACTCACAGCAGTGCAAAAGCCCTGTCACATGACTTGCTTTTGGCCATTGAGATGGAGCCATGTTCACTGTTGAGATGGAATACATCCACATTTTGAATAGGTAATATAAAAGTGATTAGCATAGTAAACAACTTGCATAAGTGTAATAGTTTTTAGCCTTCACGCTGGCATGAAAAATCCCTTAGCCACATGCACATGTGGCCCAAGCAGACAGACAGCATAGCCCCAACACCAGTGTTTGTCTGGGGGCTAAAACAGTTTTGCTCCAGGTGAGCCTGGAAATTGGAATTCTAAATTGGAATTTGAAATGGGGACAGTAAATTGCATGAAGCTCTTGGGAATATCTGTTACCCAATGTAGTCCACCGATTTAGTCCCTTGGCTTTTCAAGGCCCAAAAGTATTGAGCAACTTACAATTCGGAGAATGCTGACGTAGTGCCGGTTCCATCTGTCCATGTAACGGTAAGTAATTGCAAGAGGAAATAGCAGGAACTGACCCTAAATCAGCACAACTGCTCTTAGGAGCCGCATACATATGGACACTGCTGTGAGTTTTCTGATGCTGTATGGATTGCCCCCCCCCTTCCCCCCAGATGAATTTTCATCATTATCCTGCACTCCCCGTGGGCCTAATTGTCACTTCAATTTGCAGAGCTTGCAGCTTCCAGAATTCCACCACACAGCTTCTCCAGTGATTTCCCCTGCGCCTCTGGGAAATAAGAGTGCATAGGATGCACAGAATATCTGCCTGAATGTACAGCCATAGTGAAATTTTCAACAAAGCTATGAGGATATATGCTAGCGTGGTTGAATCTATACTCGTAGAGAAATGAGTTCCATATCCTTTGAAATATCCACATGAAGGTTCTACACTGGCAGTGGATGTAAAGTTCAGGGAAACTCAAAAAAGTGCAGCAAAATCAAGGGAGTAGATACTCGTCACTAAATTAATATTATTTTCATCCGTATCCTTTGGCGATCTTTATAGCGAAACACTGATGATAGAAGATAGACCTAAGCACACAGATTTAACCTGTTTCGAGAGGGGATCATGCCCTGCGGTAAACATGACTGTAATCCCTGAACAATATTCCTTATCTGTTGTCTGTTTTTGTTGCAGCTGTTATCTTGAACCATCAGAATTACATCTGCCTGAGTCCCATGGTCGGGCACCCAGAAATGATCGACTTAGATGAGTTAGATAATAAGTAAAGATGGAGGCTTTGTAGAATCAGAATCCTATCTCCTGTCCCTGCCCAGCAAATGTACCCCGAGGCAATTGTGTCCAAGACAAAGCAATGAACAGGCACAAAGATTGGAGTGTGTGGCAGATTTTTTTGCAGACGGTCACTGACATTTTTGTTTATCTATCCAAATCAATTTGTTTCGCGAGTCCACATGGAGATGGTACCTTGAGGCACGAGGAGATAGAGAGATTGTAATTGGACCCCTTTCTATAGGTACCAGGATGCTTAGGTAACTGTCTTAGGTTAGCTGGCCAATAATTGCATATACCTGCATCAGCATCTCAGAGTAAGATTAGGCTCTTAAATCATTTTCCCATCATTTTCTTATATTGGTGTTCATAAGCACAATATTGCAAGAAGAAACTTGTAGAATTTTTTTATGTGAGGTCCTAAAATTTAAAGCAACCTACTTCTACTATATTGTTGTTTCATGTTATTAATTTCGGTTCAATGGTCCAGCATTTCCTTTACTTTTTCGACAGGTGGCCAACTTGCTGCGGCTCTTCCAGATCCCCCAGATCAGCTATGCATCAACTAGTGCCAAGCTAAGTGACAAATCCCGCTATGACTATTTCGCCCGGACTGTGCCACCAGACTTCTACCAAGCCAAAGCCATTGCTGAGATCCTGCGCTACTTCAACTGGACCTATGTGTCTACAGTGGCCTCCGAGGGTGACTACGGGGAGACCGGCATTGATGCCTTCCAGCAAGAAGCAAGGGTGCGCCAGATCTGTATCGCCACATCGGTCAAAGTCAGCCGCTCCATGAACAGAGGCAACTATGAGACGGTGATCCGTTCCCTGCAGCAGAAGGCCAATGCCAAAGTGGTGATCCTCTTCACCCGCAGTGAGGATGCCAGGGAGCTGTTGGTGGCGGCTGCTCGAATGAACGTCTCTTTCATCTGGGTGGCGAGCGATGGCTGGGGAGCGCAAGAAAGTGTGGTGCATGGCAGTGAGAAAGCAGCTAATGGAGCCTTCACTATTGAGCTAGCCTCTTACTCCATCCGCGAATTTGAGGACTACTTCACCAAGCTTAACCCGCAGCTCAACACCCGGAATCCCTGGTTCCGAGAATTCTGGGAACACAAGTTCGGGTGTCGGCTGCATGAACCAGGCTGTGTTAGTCACAGTCTAAGAGATGGTTCTTTCAAGCAGGAATCTAAGATCATGTTCGTTGTGAACGCAGTCTACGCCATGGCCCATGCACTGCATAACATGCGACAGGCGGTATGCACCAACACCACGCATGTGTGTGAAGCCATGAAGCCGGGCAACGGCAAGAAGTTCTACCGCGATTATATCCTCAAGACGAAGTTTGATGGTAAGAGACATTAGTGATAAACGTTTAAAGATGCCTCATGAAGGGATATTTCAGGCAAAATACTAACACGGCTGGTGAATCTAAAAGCCTTTGGGGTCCAATTAGTACGATCCTGTTTGCATAAAGCTAATATGCTAATAGGCACCCACTGACTTTCATTCATTATGTGGAAACTCTTCCCTTTATAAAGATATGAAAGCTTTTCATTCATCATGCATTCCTCATTCAGATCAGTGGATCTTTTAAGAAGGTTTTACTGTTGATAAAAAATGTTATTCAGTTTGAATTGAAAAAAAAAATTAATTATCAGGTTATCAGATCCTCTCACATTGGCTCTTAAGAGAGAAACTAATGCTGTATTAACAATAATGAAGTGGTGTTTGAGTCAGCTAGAGCCTGCAAGAAAAAGATGTTGATTTATCCAACATTATCCTTTGAAATGTTTAGTGTTTCAGACCATTAAAAGAGAAACTTTAGGAAATCAAGGGTATATACATCAGAGATAATGCAAGCGGCTTCAGCGCAGAAGTTCATTGATGTTGTTTCATGTCTGTAAAACAGTCTAGCCAGAAACACTCATTAATCCACTGCAGCTGTTTTTCATTTTGAAGCTCTTTTAATTGATTTGGTTGCTAACTGTGGCCTTTGGCCACTAACAAAGAGCAAAGTATTGGAATAAATACAGATGAAAGTTGCCCAGTCAAGTTTCTGTCCAGCGTATGATTGTTAGTTAGCAACCACAGAACTTCACGATCAATAACTTCCTGAAGGCAGTATTTACCATCCAGTAAATGTGAAGGTGCTAACGATGAAGCTGTCCCTTTTCTGCAGTATTGACTTTTCACCATGTCACTTCTGTGGTCACATTTAAGATGCTTGTTTTTATTCTTTTTGTTGTTTTAATCAGCTCCTTTTAGACCTGCTGACACGGAGAATGTTGTGCGTTTCACTTCTCTGGGGGACAGCCTGGGCCGCTACAACATCTTCCATTACCGTCAAGAACATGGAAGATTTGTCTACAAGAAGGTGGGCTACTGGGCCCAAGGCTTAGTCCTCAACACTAGCCTGGTGCCCTGGGCTGGAGGCGCACTTCCCACCTCCCAGTGTAGTGATCCCTGTCAAACCAACGAGGCGAAGAGCATGCAACCAGGGGACGTTTGCTGCTGGATTTGTATCCCTTGCCAGCCTCACCAGTACCTTCTTGATGAGTTCACCTGTGAGGACTGTGGCTTCGGAGAGTGGCCTTTGGCCAACTTGACAGGCTGCTACGAGCTCCCAGAAGAGTATATCCATTGGTCAGATGCATGGGCTGTAGGCCCTGTGACCATTGCATGTTTGGGAATGATGTGTACCATGGCAGTGGCTGGGGTTTTCCTGCGTCACAATGACACACCAGTGGTCAAAGCTAGTGGACGTGAGCTGTCTTACATCCTCCTGTTGGGAGTCCTCCTGTGCTACGCTATGACCTTTATCTACATTGCCAAACCATCGTCAGTTGTTTGTGCTCTACGGCGTCTTGGCTTGGGTACCTCATTTGCTGTCTGCTACTCCGCCCTTCTCACCAAGACCAATCGCATCGCCAGGATATTTGGTGGGGCACGGGACAGTGCCCAGCGGCCTCGCTTAATTAGCCCTGCTTCCCAAGTCGCCATCTGTGGTGCCCTGATCTCTGCTCAGCTTCTGGTGGCTCTGGTGTGGCTCCTCATTGAGGCTCCAGGTGTCCGCAAGGAAATGAGTCCTGAAAGACGGGATGTGGTCACGCTGAAGTGCAACAGTCTGGACTCAAGCATGCTGGTGTCACTCACCTACAACTGCATCCTCATCATCCTGTGCACCTTCTATGCCTTCAAGACCAGGAAATGCCCCGAGAACTTCAACGAGGCCAAGTTCATCGGATTCACAATGTACACCACGTGCATCATCTGGTTGGCCTTCCAACCCATCTTCTATGTCACTGCTAGTGACTACAGGGTGAGTGGGTGTTATCTCACTTTCATACACAATATGTCCAAATGTTTGTGGACATCCCTTCTAAGTTGCATCCATTGCTGATGTACAAATGCACACACAGCTTGTCTGGTCCCTGCAGAAAAGTAATGCCAATAGAAAAAATGGCAGATACTGGCTGTTTAAGCAGAAAAAAATCCAGCCAGCCAATTCAAATACACACACCACGTAGACGTTAAGTTTGTAACGGGCGTTAGCGACTCCCTCTGGGAGGTTGTGGGCGGCCTGTCGCACTTTATCAGCGAACTCATTTCGCTGTGAGGTGCAAGATGTCAGAACTCAGTTAGCTACATGGTAAACACAGTCATGAAGAACGCCCCGGGGCTGTGTGAGCGGCGATGCCTGGACTGCCATAGCAAACAGTTGTCAGAAACAATCACTCGACCAGCAGGGAGGAACGTTCCCAGATCAGTGTTTTGCAGTGTGAGCAGCAAGGAAAAGTCACTTTGTATGTAGAGAGAGGTATTCCTGGATCAGTTTGAGATGGTGACAGTGTGAAAGCAGAATCACATTGTATAGAGACAGTATTGCAAGCTCAGTGAGCGTTGGTGTCAGGGAGGAACAGACATAGGTAACAGTGGTAAAGTTTTGTGCAACATCAAGTCCTTTACTCAGAGAACTGATAACAACACTGGGCAAGAAATAACTTTCTTTGTCCCACAAATACAGTGCCAGTCAAAAGTTTGGACACAACATTTTTTACTTTTCCTACAATATACTGAATACTAAAGTCATCCAGACTCTGAGTGAACACATAAGGAATCATGTTGTAAACTTAAAGGTGTTAAAGAAACCAAAACATGTTTTAGATTTTCCTTCAAAGTAGACACACAACTGATGTCTCAAACACATTAAAGGGGCAATAAATGCAAGTCATGAACTCTTGATGAGACACAGCTGTTAACTGAAAGCCATTCCAGGTGACTACCTCATAAAGCTGACTGAGAAAATGCCAAGAAAGCTGCATCTAAGCAAGAGGTGCTACTGTGAAGACTGTCAAATATAAACATATTCTGCTTTGTTTACTTGTTTGTTTACTAAATAATTACATATGTATTTATTCATAGTTTGGATGACTTTAGTATTAATATACCATTCAGACCATTTTTAAATCATGAAGAACCAGAAGGTGTGTCCAAACAAAGGAGGTCTTATATTTTCTCTAGTATTCTGCAACAAGTATATATTACTTATTTACAAAAAAATAATATAAAGAAATTATATGTAGACATATACTATTTGGACAATACGTTCACACTACAAATTTCCACTTTTACTGGAGTAACTGTCTCCAGGCAAAGGCTTTCTACTAGATTTTGGAGCATTGCTGTGAGGATTTGATTGCATTCAGTGTTAGTGAGGTCAGGATGATCCCCACCACATTGCAAAAGTGCCGGATGGAGCACCATCATTCCAGAGGACTTTGTACACTCCATTTTTAGTCCCGTGCAAGGGATCAAACCTAACTCTAACCCTGAGACTGTGGCAGTAGTTCACAGTAGTTTAAAAGGATGAAATGACACCAGTGAACGGAGCTTTAGAGTTTTCTGTAGTGAGTTCCAGCTTACTTGTGCACTGTACGTAAAAGCAGATTTTCCCAGTTCACTAAAAACTCTCGATACATGAAGGGTGATCCCGACACTGGAACGAGTCTTTCCAGAACAAGTAATTTGTGTTATTTTCTTCAAACATTGCTGTGATATATGGTTGCATATGACCAGTGAGAGATTTCAAGATAAAAACCGCATAGAATAGGGGGCCCCGAGTGGCTCAGCGGGCAAAAGACGCTACCACTATGACCCGAGGATCACGAGTTTGAATCCCGGTCATGCTGTTTGCCATCAACAGCCGGGCTCCAAGAGAGCAAAAATTGGCAGTGCTCTCTCTGGGCAGGTAGATGGCGCTCTCACTCTCTCTATCACTTTCACATTGCAATGTCCGCTGGCTCAGGCATCTACTGATTGGTCCAATCAGAGCTGGGGACCCTGTGTGCCTTCCTCCGAGCGCATTAGGCTCTCCAGTGACGGTGTATCAGCGGTGGTTAAAAAAAAAAGCGGTGGCTGCATCACATGCAACGGAGGAGGCTTGTGCTTGCCTGCACCCTCCTAGAGTCAGGGACATTGTATAGTGATGGGGAGAGGCGTAACGGAGGGGATGGGCTAATTGGCTACCACTACATTGGGAAGGGGATAAAATTGGCAAAAACCTACAAATAAATTATTTTAAAAAAACAAAAAAAAAACGCATAGTTTACCATAGCAACACCATAGCAACCACTTAGTAACCACTTAACAACTTCATAGCAACCACCATGAATACCACTGTAACCATGTAGCAACATCACAGTGAAAATTATATGCAATTATAGCAACTAGCATTGCTTGGAAGTGGGAACCACTTAAATTCAGGAAACACATATTCTAATTAGCATCCTGCTAACTGTTAGCCAGTTTCACTGATCATTAGGCACTATTTTCATGTGTTAAGCCATGTTTCAAATGTAGTGGATGAATAAATGAATATAAATATGTAGAACTTCAGTGTAAAAGTAGCTTCTAACATACAAACTCTGAAGATGCGCATGCATAATGATCTGTTTAGCGTGAGCGGACTCGGCACTGTTGTTTCTCCATTATTTTTTATGTTGTTCCCCTCCGACCGGAATGTCACGATGTAGCGAATGTTTACAACAGCCTGAAAGTGTCTTCGTGAAACCTTCAGGCCCATTTAGAGCGAAGAATCATAGCTAACGAGGAGTTTTGTCTCTGTATGAGAAGGGCTCAGAAAGGCGATTGGTTTTAATGTATTCTGACATAAAAGACAGGCTTGCAGGCTGTGATTCACGGTGAAACCTTGGACCTCGCAGATGGGTGCAAAGTGCAGCCATCTTCAGCAGAACAAAGAGATTCTTATTTTCCTTGCTCTTTGCTCTTTCTCTTTCTTTCTTTCTCTTTGGCTCTTCTTTCCCCAAAGCTGTTGATCTGCTGTGCTCCTGTCAAGCCTCACTTTGTTATTCCGTCCAGTATTTAAAAGCGCACCGCCGGATAGCACAGGAGGACACTGCCAAGGAAGAAAGTTGTCCACCGCATGCTGGGATCTGTTCACTTCTGCCTTTAGTTATTTTTTTTAGTTGAAACAAAATGTTCAAAAGGAGGCACATAATAAAGAAAGTAATACATAATGCATAAAGAAGAACTACAGAAACCTTTATTCAGACTTTTCTGAACAATAAATAACAAAAAGTTGATTGACAGTCTTGGTGTAGGGTCTTAAGCAGTCTTCCTGTTAAAAAGTATCATATACATTTTTACCACTTTTTCTAAGATAAATAAGTACACACACAAAGTTTCAAAAAGTACCGTTCACTCCCAAGTCCATACAGTCTGTGAAAACTACACTATCAATATGCTTCATGTCAGAGTCTCTGGTCCAGTTTCCATTCAACACAAAGTGTTGTTACAAAATTTAAACAGAAAAAAATATCATTATGCGAAGACACTTTAGATAATGTAACTGACAGTCATGAAGGCGTGACATCAAAACAAGTAAAATAGGGACTTTAGATAGAGGTGGTGTAGTATTTTTATTTATGCAACAGGGGGCGTAGTGGAGCTGTGTTTCAAATGCATTAAAGTATCAAACCATTTTGGCTTCAAATGGCAATGGCCTGGTTTCCATCAATACATTTTGTAAATGAAATACGCACTAACTAATTTTGACAGAAAGGCATTTAAATAAAGTCGTTTTGATCTACTACAGTTATGCAAAGAATTTTTTGAGAGATTTATCTTGGTTTTTGCTTTTAGTAGAATCATCTTAATTTGCAATCTTTTTATGTCTGTAAACTCATTTCTTTTAGAGTTACAGTTAAAACTCTATATGTAATATATGTAAATGTGTAAGTTCATTTCTAAAGGGAAAAAACAAATTTCCTGCACATTTTATCTTTATTTTCTGAAAAACAAAACTTTTCTTTTTTTTGCATAGGCCACATTTTACATTTGACATTTTAGAAAAAGTTACATTTAGTTTCAGAAGTCTGCAAAAAGTTTGTTCTCTGCATGTAGCTTAACCCAGGATGCCAAAACTTTTGGGGAATAACCATACAGCCTACAGGAGCTTAGCCCCGCCCATTCACATTAAAGTGTTACAGCTGAGGCTGCTTGTACAGGGCAGCCAATCTGAATAGAGATGACTTTAAATTATGGCTGTCAAAGTTAACGAGATAATAATGCATTAACACAATCTCATTTTAATGCAATTTTAAAAAATAGTGCCGTTAATGCAAATTCTGTTTGACCCTGCGAGTCATTCACAGACGTAATTTGGTAATTTACCGTCCAAAAATAGTATTACACTATACAGTGGAACCTTGACATATGAGTTTAATTTGTTCCGTGATGGAGCTCGTAACTCAATGTGCTTGTACATCAAATGACCTTTCACCATGAAAATTAATTAAAATGAAATTAATCTGTTCCAGCCCCCCAAAAACCACACAAATTGATATACACCAAGTGTTTTTAAATAAGAAAAATGTACTTCATAAATTACAAATAATGTATAAAAGTAATAATACATCATTCAACATAATGTAAAAAAAAGTAGTTCATTAAGTGTATTTACATTAAAGATAAGATGATCTTCTTCAGTGACTTTTGCCTTTTTCGCCACTTTCCTCACTTTCACTTGCAGGACATTTCAATAAAATATGTCCAAAGAGCTTTGTTTCTTCCTCCTTTTCAAATTGTTTAGAAAATGAGTGAGACCAGTGTGTTTACACAGCAACAAAGCACCACCTCTTCTTCTCTACAATTTCTGCACTCAATCATGCTCGCTAGTGGCTCCTAGTGGCAGGTGTTAGAAGCTCGCTCATATCTCAGATCTAGGCTCATATCATAAAGCAAAACAACTACTGAGCGACGGCTCGTATCTCAGAAAATTTGTAAGTTGCGGGGCCGGCGCTCCTCATACGCAGACTATGCACTGGGGTCTCATTTGGGGAGAGGTGCCCCACCTAAAACTTTGCTGTGCAAATCAGCGCTTCCTGCACAGGTACTGGAGCAGGTAGATCGGTTTAGTACCTGCGCCATGTCGTATATGCCCAGTAGAAAAACACTACTGGAAACTTTGTAGTCGATCCGTGACATTCTTGTTGATCTTGGGGTATCAGTAGAGTGTATAAAGCAGTGCTGCAGGTGTGGTTCAGTCATCAGCTCAGTGTGCTGTAACAGCAGGGATCAAGACAGAAAAGTCACAGCAGTTGATGAGTCATTCAGTCATTATTACACCAAACAACAAAGCAGACAAGCAGATGTACTGACACTGTAAACATGAATATTCAGTAAAGTACTTGTGTTGATGGATGGATGGGTGGATAGTTTTGTGATGCACAGAATCAGTCCATATAGAATCTTATCCAAATCAAGATCTGTTAAAAGCTTCACCTGTTTATTAAACATCACCCTGCAGGTTCAGACCACCACCATGTGCATCTCTGTCAGTCTGAGTGGATCGGTGGTGCTGGGCTGTCTCTTCGCTCCCAAAATCCACATCATCCTCTTCCAGCCGCAGAAGAACGTGACCACGCTGAGGACGAAGGACAACCGCTTCTCAGCGGCCATCATGGCCCCCAGCTCCACCTACTCACAGGGTAGCTAACCTCTTTTCCAGGATACATGCTGCGACTTTAAAGTGAAGAACAACTGTAAGAAAGCAAACACCTGCACACACACTCACACACACACTGTATGTACACATCAGGCTTAAAGCTGCTGCACTGCTTCCTGTGTCAGTGGGCTCATATATAAGCTGTATGCAAACGTCTGTGCACAGGTCATGTAGAGTCCAGGACTTGGTGGGTTGGAGCCGATTTTACTTGACTAGTCTGCTATAAAAGGGACAAATGATGCTTATAGACCAGGTTTACATACACACTAGGTCTTGTCCAAACATACAGGTGTTTTTGGCCTTTCACATGCAAAATAATAATAGAAGTTTTGGAGTCGGAGCACGTAACTCCGCCTCTCGTTTATTCATGTCCTATATGAACTCTCCCAGTCTACCTACACCTCGTGATGACAACTTTACACCCACCACCACCATGGCACCTCCCAGTTCTTCCAACTATCCTCACTTTCTTTCAACTCAACTTCTCACTTACCTGTTTTTCAAAAGGGGGAGGGGTCTGGCTTCAGGCTCCACTAGCCCAAATTCTCGAGTTTCTCCTCCCCTTTCTCACATTCCTTAATCATTAGGGGGCAGCCACTGTATTTTCGATCACTGAAAACAGACCTTTCAGGGTGAAGATATTCAGAAACTCTTTAACGCTACACTTTACAGGTGTGCTCTATTAAGCCTTAATTGAACAATCAGTGACCTCATAAGTATCCGTTGTCATTATAGCAACTGTATACACAATAAACAAATACATGTACACAATCCAAAGCAGCTGACATAGACCTACACAAGCTAGCAAAGCTAGTATGGAGCAGTCCAGTCCTCAATCTAGGTACACAACTATTTGTGTGGGCGGAGTCAAATAAAAATCACTTATCATCACTTATTACTGTTTTGGTGCATGTACAATTGTTACTGGTGATTCCATCTTCTACACAGCTCTTCCTCGTATTGTAGTTCAGTCCAGTTTCAAAGACTTAGTTGGGATACTGTGTACATGTAAATGTAGGTGACAGACTACAGATATTTAGATTTTTAATGTGCATCTCGTTTGAATATGAATGACTCGTGATGTATCATTCAGTTCCAGTTTCTGGTTATACACAGTCATATCAAAAAAAATTATGACCACCTTCCTAATAGTGGGAATAACCACCCTTTCCTCAACGGTGATCTCTTCTTTGTTTATTATAGAGCTTAACTGGTCCACTGTGGTGTATTGAATGTTCTGTACTACTCGTCAGAGTCTTTGTTCCCCTTTGGCATCAATGACCTGTGGGGCACCACTGTTATGCTGTTGGGATCCTCAATGTACGAGAAGTCCATTCTCAGTACACCTTCACTACAGCAGCTCTAGAACATCCCTCAAAGTTAGTGGTTTCTGAGATGCTACCTCCACCATGCTTCAGAGGTAATCTTTTATCATGGACTTTTGAACATCAGTCACATCCTTTGCCCATGAAGATGATTTTACACTCTGCTACAACTGACTAGTGTGGTCGCCTGGCATCTGTGGTGTCCCAAACTAGGGGTGGTGACAACGTTCTGATATGACTGTGTATGTATTGTTATCAGCTGATCTTTCTTTGTACATCTGACCCCAGACCATCTCATCCACAGCTTCCTCTGCCACCGTCGTTCCTACCGTGTGCAACGGACGAGAGGTTGTGGACTCTACAACGTCGTCATTGTGAAGAAAAAAAACACGTACACGTCGCTGATGTCATGGACGAACTTCTTCCAACAAGGGTGCTTCTGTCATCCATTTCAATTAACTACCAGAACGGTTCGGCTGAAAATCTAATGTACACAACTTTCCACTTACCTCAGATCAACCACGACATGTTTGGGTCCAGATTTAGCTTCTTTAGTAGAACTGGAGCCATTGAAGTAAATTTCTATGACAGACTTTCATGAAAAACCACCTCAGGATTAGGAAGCACCAATTTAGAATCAGTTTTAGTGATGACCATTATAAATACATAGAACAACAGGTTTGGAGAAGTTTTGTTGTATTTTGAACAAAAAAAAAAGGTGACTTGAGTTCTAGTGTTTGTTAGCAACGTTAACCTCACAACTCCAGTTCTAAGCTAAAGAAGCAAAACGCAAAACAAGTCTTGACTGGTTGACGATATCAGGGCTGAGTGGATCTGGTTTTGATTTTTAGCCGAGCCTTTCCTTTAAGTTGAAATTCTTGAATTATGAATGAATACTTGACGTTCAAACTGTATTTAAGAAACAAAAACCCTGTAAATGTGACTATATGGAAACCATGTGCCGTTATGAATTAGCAAAGTAGACGCATCACCACATTTTTTTGTTACATGGATCTGATGACAAATTAATGTCTGAATGTTTCCCAGAATGGGACGCTGTATAGTAGGATGTAAAAGTGCAAAACAGGACTAGACTTTGCTCATTGGTGCAATAAGTCAACGGCATGACCATGTTTGTTATTTTCAAGGATTTCGCCAACATTTTTCAACCTACATCTCTATCTGCTGCTTCTATAATCGTACCATGGACAATGAATTAGATGCCCTTTCCTGGACTTAGTCATAACAGAAGTCATTGGGCAGGTGCTGAATTCCACAAACATTGAAATATGTAATTTGAAGCAACTATTTTACACCAACATCCAGGGGTGGTCTAGCAATATGGGCCTATTGGAAAAGTCCAGAATGAAGGTACATCCAACAGCCATCAGGCTGGCTTCAGGGATGAGTTGGCGAAAAGAAAGTGAAACTAAAATGTGCCCTGACTCCAACTCCACACCCACCATGTAAACATATGCTGCGAATCCAACCAATATCAACCACTAGCACCAACTCCAGTTAGCAAACAAATGGCACCTCAACCAAAAATGTAAACACTGATTGTACTCTGCTGGTGTTGTCCAGGGTGGTATTCCGCAAAGCAGGATTTCTCAATTATCCCAGGAATCTTAAGCCCAAAGTCAAACTTGTTAAATGGGAAAAGAGCAGGAAGAGGACAATCCTCAAGGTTGGGTTTAAAGTATCTGGCTCATTTAAAAATCCTGTTTTGTAGAAAATGGCCAGAGCTTGTTTGAAGTCCATCCCTGCCAACATGTACAGCACTGTGAACAAATTACATCCCTGTCTGGGGTTGCATTACAATATTTGTTTTCCTTTTTGTTTTTTACAATGCTGTCAGTAATTCATTAGAATCTACTAGAATGTGAACAGACAACACTCACAGTTTTCTGAGGAATTACAGTTCAACACTGTGAGCACCAAAACAAACACAAGCCGAACATTGTTAAAATTCATCTGCATTTGCAGGGAGTGAATGGTCTATTTCTCTGCTTTTATAGCAGTTTTATATGGCTTTTGTTTTGTTGACAAAAGAACCAAAAGGAAACAGAATTCTAGACCCTCAGTGGACCAAGGCACTGTCACTATAATCTGAGGCTTGCGGGTCTGAATCCGGATCAATCATGATGCTGGCCAAGAGAACAAAATTGGCCGTGCTCTCTCTGGGCAGGTAAAATGACACTCTCTCCCCAGCACTACTAAATGTCCATCAGGACTGGGGATCTTGCACTTTCCTCCGAGCGTATTGGCTACCCGGCGGCATTGTATCAGCAGCATTTGGAAAAGAGGTGAAGCTTGACCACATGCATTGTAGGAGGCCCGTGTTAGTCTGCAATCCTAGAGTCAGAGGCATTACAAGCGATAACAAGAGTCAACAATTGGGGGGCTTGGTTGATTGGCACCAACACATTGGAAAAAAAAATCAGGTAAAAATTATCAAACTTTTGAGTATTTGCTGGAAGAAGCCTGATGTGTTCATGCTTTTCTGCCTGTCTCCAGTACTGTTGGCTGACTTTATGCCTGTCCTAGAGCTCGAAGTCGAGCAGCTCAGCTTCGTTTGATGACTTGTAGAGCATCCGTCTTTTGAGCATGCATTTTCTTGTAATACACATTAAAGGCCACTTCCACAAATTTCCTCACTTACTGTCCATGATGTAGTGTTCGGAGCAAACATACATTAACATCATATTAAGTTTATTTAATACTGAAATAAAAATGCATTTTGCTTTATATTCTTCTCAAACCTAATTTGAAAAAAACTTTCACTTATTGATGGAATTCAACAACTGCCCATTGGCTATTACAGCCACAACATTAATAACACTCACTGATAATAAGAATACTGGGATATATTAGACGGTCAGAGAACGGTTCGTTCTTGTAGAGGACGCATTGGATACTGGAGAAAAATACGCACACACAGACCTGAGACACTTTGATAGCCATAACATTACAACCACCTTGATGTATCTCTACACTCAGTGTCAATTTTAGCTCCATTGATCATATAGGTGCACGTCATAGTTCTACAATTACAGTTCTTCAGTGCTCAGGACCAGAGCAGGTGGATGGTTCTCAGTATTGCAGTGATACTGATGTGGTGGTGGTGGTGTTAGTGCGTGTGAGAGTGGATCAGTGTTTAACATGTCCAGCATCTCTGCTGTGTCTGATCAGCACAAACACACCACCACATCAATGTCACTGAGAATGACCCACCCAATCTATGGGGGTCTTAGCCAAGGGTGTATATAGAGAAACAGATGTACTAGTCTGTAAATGTAGAACTACAAATTTGTCACTTGAGCTAAAATGGACAAGGAGTGGAACAAGGTGGTGGTCATAATGTAATGGCTGTTGAGTGTATTAGTAAATGGTTTTATTGTTATGCCTGTTGAGTGTGCGCATGTTTTCGGTCCTTTCTTAAATACAGTGATATTGTGGTCTATGGTTACTGACCTCCCGCAGATCAACACAGAAGGTTGAAGGATGCTGGAGTTCTCCAGACGGTCATGTTATCAGTACAAACGTATCTGTTTCCACTGTAGATACGCCAACGTTCAGCTGTAAGTATGCCCCCGAAAAGTTTAGCCATAGATCTCTACTTGCTTTTAGCTGAATAACTGCCAAGTGTGCCGTTTCAGTGTTATCTGCTAGGTTAGTTCATCGTGGTCCATTGATAGCACTGGAATGTGTAATGATGTTAAAACTTAACTTTTCAGGGGGCGTATTTACTTTGTCACGCCAGTGTTTAACGACATGGAACAGTGGGAGTTCAGTTTAATTTAGTCATATATAAAAGTGAAAAAGTTAATTTATGTTCGTAATTCATAAAAATTTTTATATTTATTACATGTAAAGTGACATTTTAAGCCTTTTTGATTGACGATCAATAAGTGATGGTCAGTTTTAAGTATCAATCCTGTGCATCTCTCAGAGCTACAGCTGCCACATTCCTAATGTCAACACTCCTGAACCAGAGACAACATCACAAGTGACTAAGCAGAACCAGAACTGGACTGTTACTCAGTACAAAGTCCTCTTTTCACATGAAAGTCAGTTTTACTTTACATTGAGTCCAGTGTGCAGTTTCGGCAGGCTGTGATGTTCTGAGGTGCTGATGTTGGTTCGCTGTGTCTGAACTCAACAGTCCTGTACCAGGAAATTGTAGAGCACTTCATGCTTCCATCTGCTGACAAGCTTTATGTAGTTGCTGATTTTCTTTTGCAGCAGCTGCCAACAGAGTCAACACTATTACTGACCATCATGTTACTGTGATTGATTGGCACACTCATGAGCTATAAACCACACAGATCAACACGGAAACAAAATGTCACTAAGTGTAATGAATATAAAATGCGAGTCTAGCTTTTTGAAGTAAAATTATAAACAAAAATTAACTTTTTTACAACGCAATTTTTTTAAAGGGGACATATTATGCAAAATGTATTCGCGACTTGCGAAAAAATAAAGCATGACTCCAAGTAGTGTGTGCGCATGAGCGAGAGAGAGTGAGAGTGTGAGAGAGTGAGAGCACACTAGTTTTTGTGCAGGTGGCTCTGGCTCAGGGTGGAACATGCACGGTTGGATAGCTCCTCTGTGCTCTGTCATTTTCACGTGTGGTAAACCCTCAACATAAACACTGGTGTTGGGGCAGGGCCGGCAACAGCTTATTTGCATAAAAGCTACAGAGCTCTTAAACAGCTCATTGTGAAAGGGACTGAAACTGGCAATAATACAGCTGGTGATGTCTTTATGAGAGTGATGTTTTGTATAGCCCATAGACCTACTAAAAAGAGGTATAATATGTCCCCTTTAAGTATGACTGTAGATCAGTTTATGCCCACAAAAAGAGCACTACAGGGTTGCCATGTTTCACTTATGTAGTGCAAGTCGTAAACGTCACTGGGAGTTTTTTTGTTGAAGTGTTGTTAATAATAAGAAAATTGTCCCACGTTTTCTTTGGATGCACTAGTATAGCAATGCAAGAACAAAATGCTAGAACTCAGTATTTCTGTTTGACTTGAAATCTAAATCTTAGCTTGTCAGGTTTGGAGAAAGTAGCTAACAATACAAAAGAAATGTGTTTAAATGTGATTTTTGGTGAACCCGTGATCTTCCTGTAAGATATGTAAATAAACTTTTTTTTAATTGCCTAAAGTCGTGTTTGTCCACAAGTGTCGATGTTCAGAACTGAAGCTCTGATGTACACAAACAGTACCCACAGGGTGACGAAGTAATGATACGGATAACTGGTGACCAAAAAACTTACATTTCATTTGATCTACAATCATATTTAAACACAGAAGCAAAAAATAATGAAAAAAAAAGAATAAAAAAAAAAAAGATTGTTTTGTTATTGTTCCTCTTGGTCTTTGTTCTGTCTTTTCAGAGGAATGATGTAAAGTCCATTCCTTGCTTCCTTTATTCTCCACCACCGGCCGAGTCTAACAACGACAGAACAAAAACACAAGTGTGACCACAGCAGTCAACATGGGCTCAATACGGCATGTATATACTGACTGGCCACTTCATTAGGTACATATAGCTGACGTTATGGTTTGTTAGCATGTGTTGAGTAGCTCACACACAGCAGAGTTGCTGGAGATGTTAAACACACTCTGACACCACCACCACGTCAGCGTCACTGAGAATGATCCACCACCATACAAAGTGCACCGGTATAAGAAGAAGCCCTGTTTCTTTATAAGGTAGGAATTATATCCTACAGTTTTAATGACTTTTCTCAGGTTAGGGGATGGACGCTGAAATACTGCCTCACATATGACCACCATACGACCCAAAACCTACTGACATACATTACACCCAAGACTGTGCACTGAAAATAAACACCTGTATGTGTTCACAAACAGCACATTATATGTATGGTCCTTTAGCACCACCATGTGGTGGCTGAGTGTCATTACATCTGAATAATCCTCACAGGTGGACAGCATCGTTTGTTAAATGAACAGACACCGATAAGCCCCATTCATTTTAAAGTCAGTCATAAGGATTACATAATCAACTGATTTCAATGATCTGAGATAAGCACAATTATTTCATCTGACCTCAATTAGAAACCGTCTCCACTGCACAGAGATCTACTAGATTTCGGAGCTTTGCTGTGAGGATTTGACACCATTCAGAGTGTTAATGAGACAAGGATTTTGGATGATCACCATCACCTCATCCCAAAAGTACTGGATTCCAGCAGCTCAATGCTGGGGGCTTTATACCCCTCTAGTGCCCACCTGACAGACAACAGGTTCATGTTTAGTCCTGTTCTGCTGGCAGTACCTCTCTACAGGGACCAGACTAGCCAATCATGACAGGCCTATTCATGTGTAAGGGTGTGTACCTGTGCTCCTGTCCAACGCCGGCCACCAAGAACTTGCCTGAATTAGAGAATTTTAAACTATTCACAAAGCCGGTCTGAAAGAAAGGACAAGAACAAAGACATGAAATTAAAACCATAAAACATCAGTATGACATTAAATAAAAGGACGTATAAAGAGGAAGTCCACATTATTTTACTCCTCTAGAGAGACAGACAGACAATGAGACACAGCAAGACAGTGTGTTTGTGTGAGAGAGAGAGACAGACAGACAGACAGAGAGAGAGAAAAAGTGTGTGTGTGTGTGTGTGAGAAAGAGAGAGAGACTCACCACTGGGACACTAAAAAGAGGCTCCAAGCCATGGAAGCCCTGTCCACACGTCCACAGCTGCACTGCAGAATTATGGGAGCCTGTGGTAAAGGGCGAGAGAGTGGTACTGTTATGGAAATGAGGGCTTGGAGAGAGTCCGGCTCGGTCTCTGATATGGTAATGAAACAGCGTTCCGGGTCATTCACAGTAGTGATGATGATGTGATGGAGAGCAGGTGTGTGACAGAGACAGGAAGCAGAGGGAAGATAAGTGTGGATGTACTGTCTGTATTACATGGACAGTAGAATGTGTGACATGATGCAATGTAAAGCTTTGCCCTGCTGAAGGGCGCCCTCTTGTGGCACAAACGTGTGTTGTAAGATGAATCTACATAATGTCCCTTCAGTGCTGCACAGCCTGAAATAAATTTGATACATGAAAACATTGATACGTGCATACACGTCGCCTTCATCACCAACAACAAAAAGTAGCACGTTTGTGCAGGGTTGCCAGGTTTGTAAAAATACAGTCGCCGGTAAAATTTAGAGTTGGTGGTTTGCAGGACTTTTACATGAAATAAAAGAAGAGATTGAATGAGAAAGTAAGATTTGAAGAAGATTGACATATAAAAAGACATTTTCTGATCATCTGAAGGGTCATTTCACTAAATCAACACGTTTGTTCGTTTATGGTCACTGTAAGATCTGGAGAAGCAGGTTCAGAGGTTATTAAAGAACATCAGAAGTAAAAATCAGCAAATACTGCAAATTCCACTGAAGTCCATGTTCATCGAATGCTTAGTGAGGCTATTTGAGTGTGTTTGTTTGTGTGTGTGTGCACCTGAGGCACCTGAGGCCACGGTGTCAGAGTTGTGCAGCGCTGCTACTGACGACACCCAATAGGGCCTCTCCAACCCCGCATCGCCATGGAGACCGTGGGCCTGCTTCACCTTGCTCACAGGTCTCTTCTTATGCACGGACCAGACACACACACAGCTAAAACACACACACACACAGTGATAAGTGCACTTTTCTTTTTTTAAACACAACTACAATTTTAACATGTCAGTCAGGATGCTCTCACTACAACACCGAGGCTAAAGACACCTTAAACACTCCAGTCCAATTAAACTGAGAAACTTCAGCTAGACTAAGACTAGACTAAACTAAAAGATGGATACATTTCACTTCTTACCCATCATCACCTCCTGAAATCATGTGCTCTTCATTTATCAGCTGGACACAGTCAATGGATCCCCTGGAAGATAAAGATAAGATGTTATTAAAGATAAACAAAGTCTCCAGACCTGAACTCCACTCTGGACTGTGAATTAGAGGATTCATGGTCTACAAGCCATCAAACAAAGCTGAGCTGCACAAAGTTTTGGCATCAAGTCACCCAACAGTGACGTGAACGACTGGTGGAGAACATGAACACGCCATCCTTCCATCCATCCACTCATTCCTTCCATCCATGCATGCTTCCCCCCATCTCTCCATTCTTCCATCCACCCTTCCTGCCTGTCTGTCTTCCTTCCATCCTTTTATCCACTTAATCCTGGTCAGGGTTGCAGTGAGTCGACCGACTTCACAGGTGCTGGTCAGGCCTTTACCCTAATTTAACTGTCACCAGGTCAGGGCACCTCAGACTTATTCAAACATATCGATTTCTTATCTCGTCCGAAGTTAAAACATGAACTGCAGCCGTGGAGCGTCGTGAGAGAACTCGGGCTGACTGAGGAGCAGCCGAGCAGCTGCACTCTGGATCAGCTGCAGGAGCCTGACGGCTCACATAGGAAGAGCAGCCGGGACAGTGTCCACTGTTAGTGTGTCAGTAATACTGAGATAAGCGCACCGCTGGATGAATAAACGTGAAAGGCGAGTGCGTACGTGCAGCGAGACTCACTCGTGTCCGTGGAAGACCAGCTGCGACTCCTCTGCGATTTTCCACACTCTGACCGTTCGGTCCCGTCCGCCTGCTGTGACGCAGCGCTCACGGCTCAGACAGTCCAGACCGGTGATCACGTCCTGATGGCCAAAGCTGGAGAGAGACAAAACGGACATCTTACACACTTACACGGGCTTACAGATCCACAGGAGGCTCTACAGGATCGGCACTCACAGTGTTTCTACGTAAGCGTTCTCATCCACGTTCCACACTTTAACCGAGCGATCGTAGGAGGCACTGTACAGGTCATGTGTTCCTCTCCTGAAGGACAAACCCTGACAAGCAAGCACAAGTTACGAGTGTGTACACGAGTGTGTAATGTGGACATATTTATGATCAAATGTTCAATAGAAGGTTTTTCTGGTGACCAAACGATATAATTCGTCTTTAAACTGAATTTAGGCCGCAGGGTTAATAGTGAATGAAAACTGTCGTCACATGTAAATTAAAAAAAGTACAGTATGTATCATTAGATTAGCAGCTGAGTCACTAACATCTACAATCAAATGAGCAAAAACACTATTAAGACTAAATATTAGCATTTCTACACACATGTATTACATCAATAACGTCAGACGCTCCTAAAACCACTGACACACTCTGCTGGGGGCCAGAAATTAAACCACTTAGGCAACAGACTGGAGGCTAAATTTATGTTGTATGTTGTGTCAGCAGCTCAGTGATTGGCTGCTGCTGCTTCTCTGACTGGCTGATATTTCTGTTGCCTCACAAGAGAGAGAGTTTCGCATTCCTCCAAAAAACATTTTATAAATGTTATTGTGCATGTTTAGCACACACACACTTCAAATATGTGATATTAATTATGTTTAAAATGTTTATTTTTTAATTAAATACTTCCACCATCAAGGGTGGCACTCTAGCACCCTCTACTGGCCAGCTGCTAGTGCTAAAATAATAACAGACAGAAGAGGACACTAAAGAAATAACAGCATTAAAAACAGAGAACAGAGTCCTCACCGATACAGCGGCTCTGTGTCCTGTGAACTTGTACAGATGTTTACATGTGGCTGCTTCCCAAATCATGATCAGCTTGTTCATGTCTCCTGTAGCCTGTTAAAGAAGAACCTGAGTAAAACACAAGCTGAAGCAACACAGCTACAGATTTAATTAATTAAAGCCTTGAAGGAACTTTTCAGCCTAAAATACACTATGTGGACAAAAGTATCGGGACACAGGCTCATTCACTGCCTCCTCAGAAAGAATTAAAGAGAGTGAGGTCAAGATCATCCAGCCCAAAAGTACTGGTTAGCGCAATGCTGGGGGGCTCTATCCCACACCTGGCATTAGACGTGGTGCCAACAGGTTCATGTTTAGTCATATTCTATTGGCAGTACTTCAAGCAAAGGGTGCAAGTTAATGCATTCATTAGAGGGGTGTCCGCAAACATTTGGACAGTGTATGATGACTTCCATTGGAAAAAGTCAGTTGTGCTGGACCAGCAACAAAACACTCATGACAAGTAATAAAGAAGCCAAACAGAAGACAGAACGTTCTGGAGAGAGAACATCCACACGGTTCTTCCTCACCAGATACTTCCCGTCTGACGAGATGGCCATGCAGAGGATGTGCGCCGTGTGTCCCACGTGACGATCCTCGGTTCCTTTTCTTCCTCCTGCAATCTTCTGCACTTTCTTCCCACTCTCCACCTCCCCTACACACACACACACACACACACACACACACTTTCATTAGAGATCTAAAAGACAAAAAGTTCATTTGTGTCCATAGTTGAATATAAAAGGACAGTTTGTTTTAATTTATATGTTTGACTGTTGATGCACCGAATATTTGGCAACCGATTATTTATATATATATATATATATATATATATATATATATATATATATATATATATATACACATACATATTATACTGAACAATGAGGGTTTTAATGACACTGTGACCTTTTTGGACATTCAGAATTGTGCTTTTCCTCACCAGCAGTTACAGTTTTGGTGCTGAAATGGAAGAAGACAACAAACTACAAGCACAACCTTTACTAAACTACACTTGTTATGATGAAGCCAGAATGCAGCCGCTTAGCTTTGTGTTAGCTTGTGTTGCGTTTGCTCTGGTAACTGCAGTGTTCAAAAGTGCAGAAGAAATTCAGTATGTTCACACCGTGAACACTTCCTCCTGTACTGTGCGCCGACACGTTACGCAACACTTCCTCCTGTACTGTGCGCCGATACGTTACGCAACACTTCCTCCTGTACTGTGCGCCGATACGTTACGCAACACTTCCTCCTGTACTGTGCGCCGATATGTTACGCAACACTTCCTCCTGTACTGTGCGCCGATACGTTACGCAACACTTCCTCCTGTACTGTGCGCCGATACGTTACGCAACACTTCCTCCTGTACTGTGCGCTGATACGTTACGCAACACTTCCTCCTGTACTGTGCGCTGATACGTTATACAACACTTCCTCCTGTACTGTGCGCTGATACATTATACAACACTTCCTCCTGTACTGTGCGCCGATACGTTACACAACACTTCCTCCTGTACTGTGCGCTGATACATTATACAACACTTCCTCCTGTACTGTGCACTGATACATTATACAACACTTCCTCCTGTACTTTGCACTGATACATTATACAACACTTCCTCCTGTACTGTGCGCCGATACGTTACGCAACACTTCCTCCTGTACTGTGCGCCGATACGTTACGCAACACTTCCTCCTGTACTGTGCGCCGATACGTTACGCAACACTTCCTCCTGTACTGTGCGCCGACACGTTACACAACACTTCCTCCTGTACTGTGCGCCGATACATTATACAACACTTCCCAGGTTACTTTACATATTTATTTTGATATACTGGGCATCCCTGCACTGCTCAGAGCCTCAGTAACAAGAGTAATATTAGACATAGGTTAGTAGATGTTCTGGTGTATTAAAGCCAGCTGTCTTTTCCAGAAGCACTGTTCTCTGGCTTCCTCAAGTGCTCCAATACAATATCCTTCACCGTCAGTGCTGCTCTGAAGTGGTGACACACAGGTACATCTTCTCCTGCTAACATGAATGAGTGTGTTAGCTATGTGAGATGTAGGACATGCAGGACACTTACATTTGATGATGGAGCAGTCTTTAGAAGCAGAGAAGATGTGTTTTTCATCTGGAGTTATGACCAGACACGTGACGGACAGTTTGTGTCCTCTCAACAGTCTGATTTCTGCTGGATCTGGAGCTGTGAGCTGGAATACAGGGAGACACAGTGATGTCACAACTGGGGCTAGCATTAGAATTCCATCTACACACATCCTTCTACAAGCCAAACAGTGTCAAGTGTAGGAAGATGCCCCCCACATAAGTGATGACAGGACGTAGGCGTATCATACAAAAGTCTTTGGTGCGCTCGCAAAAACAAAACTAACTGGCCCAAATATATACAAAGTAACACACACACACAAGCCTTCATTCAGACTTTCTGGTGTGAAAATGGTAATACTTTATAATAACTTTCATTAATAAGCCATTAACTAATTATTAATAACTGTGAACATAAATCCAGGGTTGGCACTGGCTCATGAAACCTGTTAGCCATTGTGGCTAAGGGGCTTAAAACTTTCTTAGCCACATAAGGATTTGACTAGCCACAGATTTAACAGCTACCTGTGGCGAAGACAGTTAGCCACAGTAGCCACACTTTAGCCAATCTTAGCCACAGGCACTTACATGTACATCATATCAGAAATCCATTGGTGTAATGGATTTCTGATCATATTTACAGATATTTACTCTCTGTAAGGCAAATGAGAGATAAAAATGGAAAATATAGAGCAACAATTTAATTCAAAATAAAAAAAATTTATTCCAGAGACAGTCTCTCACAAGCCTGGGAATAATTTTCTACACGCAAAACTTCTCAACCAATCAGCATTTAGAGACCCACCTATCTCTAGGGGTGTCCCGATCCGATATTGATATCGGATACAGGTCCGATAACAGCCATAAAAACATTATCGGATTTTATCGGCCAGCATAAAAAATCTCTGATAAAAGCGCTCTGATATAAGTAGTCAAATCCAGTAGTCTGCTTACTCCACTCCAGCGTTTATATCCAGCCGTGAATGGATCCAGCATGCAGACCCCACGTGATCACAACAACAGCGGGCTAACGTGAAAGTAGCTAAAAAGAGCAGCGATGTCGGCAGCGTGGCAGTATTTTTCGGTCAAATCTGAAAAAGACGTTACAGCCGAGCGCAAAATCTGTAACGATGTATCTTCGATTAGATACTGGAGGAGAGCAGCACAGCAGCAGGTCCTTCTGAGCAGATCACCCCACGGGCTATCACTGAAACGGAGAGCTACCTCTGTGAGGCTCCTATTGAACGTAAGAACAATCCTTTACATTACTGGAGAGCCAACCAAGCATGATTTCCCACCCTGGCAGCAAGAGCTGCCAAGTTCCTCTGTGCTCCTTGCACAAGTGTCGAGAGCGAGACGCTCTTCAGCTCAGCATCTATTATCATTGAGGAGCACAGGAGCAAGCTGACAGCTCAGCATGCTGAAACGCTCATCTTCCTAAAAAAAATCTGCATATCATGCTTGGACTGCAGAAATCAGAGACTGAGCCATAGTTAGTTAACTGACTAATTAAATAAGTTAAA
>BRDA01001764.1:0-10065 GCA_036984385.1 Crenuchus spilurus
AAAATATTAGATGTTGGCACCTCCACATCATTGCATTCAGTTTTTATTCACAATTTGTTTAATGTCCCAACTTTTTTGGAATCCGGTTTGTATTTAAGCAGTAATTTTCACTTGATATGACAATTAACTACATCACAACAAAAATATTAATTACTTTGTATTTGGTGATTTTAGACATTATACATAAAAAAGCAAAATATTTTTTTGAAAACAGTAAAGTTTGATAGTATTTTACTGTAGGGTACCATTCAAAAGAATACATGACATCTACATACATAGACAAAACTTACATTAGCCTTTCATCAAAGTGGGAAAAAGCAGCCTCAGGATGATAAATGATGATTATTGGAGTAAAATTTTATAAAATATTTATAATTTATAATGTAGCCTTGTAAACATCACTCTAACATAACATTTTATCAAATGTTTAGCTATAACACTTACAAATAATTGTTGAATTATTTGTTATTTAAAATAATATACCACAAATATGCATCAGAATATGATATTTTAGTCTATAAACAACCTCAATAAGCACTGTTAATTGCTAGGACACATTAATCTATAAACAAACACACTACATAGTGTTAATCACAGGGAGATGTGTGCAAGTATTTATCAACTAGAATCGGTCTTTGGGAAAGTTCTCTTGTTCAACATTAGTGAAATAAGTGTTGCCTCAAAGCAAAAATCCAGCATATCCATATCTTCCATGATTCCTTATGTGAAATACATACTAAACTTCTGGTGGAGAGTAAACAGTTGTCAATATACTCACTGCCAAAAACAATCTGGATTAGCAGCACTTGTTGATTTTATAACAGCCTTCAAACTGCTAGGATAAAGGACTTCTGAAGCTAAAGTATATGTTGTTAGTTTAATGCCTGACCCCAAACATTTGAATGGTTGTGTATATGACAATTAATCTGCAGCAGAAAAGATGATGGGCTTAAGAACTTACTGATTAGTTGAATGTTAAGAATGCAAGATTGATGTTTTGGGTTCCTTTGACCTTCGACCATTCTCACCAAAACAAATGCTCAGACGGCACCATTGACTTTGCTGTGTGTGCGCTCTAACACAATGCAAAAAAAATCCATGATTGGCCATTTTGAAACTTCCTCTCCTTGAGTGATTTGACCTGGAATGACCCCACAGAGATCTTACAGACTGAGTGACCTGTGACCCTGTGCACACACCAATCAGGGCTGAAATGTAAAATCAAAGGGCCCAATCAGAGCATGGCTTGTACAATTGAGGAAATATTACATAACCAGAAACAGAATGTGGCATCAGATCAGGATTAATGAAATCATTCAGGCAGGACAGAGACAAACACACACATTTGTTTTTGTGAATTCTTAGGACTTTGACTTACGTTCTTTCTATTCCATTCTTGGAGGTTTAACTAGCCTTAATTATATATACTACTATCCTAAACCTAATCTTAACTTTGTCTTAACATTAGCCTAACATTAAAAAATATCTTCTTTTTCAAATTTAATGATTTACACTTTGGGGCCCAGTTGTGCCCCACAAGTAAGAAAGGTCCCCACAAGGTGGGTACATCATCAATCTTTGGTCCCCAAAATGGCATAAAGCACGTATGAACACACACATATTACTTCTAACCTTATATAAAGTGAAGATGAGGTTTAAAATAAATAATGAAGTTTAGAAATCCAAGGAACAACTGTCCCTTTCACATGTAGGTCTCTCTCTCTCTCTCTCTCTCTCTCTCTCTCTTTCTCTCTCTCTCTCTCTCTCTCTCCCTGGAGCACTCCTAATTGGCCACATGCTGAGTAATGTGACCAATGGGCTGCTGTGCTAGCGTTCTTCAGTGTGTGTGTGTTTGTGTGTGTGTGTGTCTGTGTCTGTGTGTGTGTGTGTGTGTGTTTGTGTACATGCTCAGGACCTGATCAGTGCATCTGAGGCTGCCTCTGTCCCACCTAGGAGAAATTTGGGGACCAAAATTTGGGGTGCAGCACTCACGGACCTACAGAAATTCTGGACTGGAAGAACCACAGGGACGACACACACAAACAGCAGAAAAAGTGAGGTAAATAGTGCCTCTATACTTTCTATGAAAGAATGCATTTTAGACCTATACACTGACCCAAACCCTCTGGGTAGCATATGATGCTCATGAGACAAACTCATCACAGTGTATAACATTAACATGACTACTTTCACACACAAAAAAACACTTCAGCAAGTCTGTCTCAGTTCTTGGTGACCTTTTGACATTTATTTTCCCTGAATTAGCTTTTGCCCATTAAAATTTTGGGGATGCATAGCTTTGTGAAATACTTCTGAGATGAGAAGAAATGCAGGTTCTGTCAGTTTCTATGGAACATTAAAGATGAAGTTGCTGTTTATTAGTAGTTTTTTGTTGTTGTTTTTAAAGGAACAGTTTTCGTAAAAATCATAGTTTTCCACTCTTCCCAGGTGTAGCCAATCATGTTTGGTGTATTTTTGCTTGTTTTATTTAGAACTGGAGGCTAAAGCTGCTAACAATAGAAGTCAAAGTCATAAAAACTGAAGTTTCTGCACGGGGCTTTCTTTGTCAAAATACATTTCCGATCTTTCCTCAATCCACTCAAATTGCTGGATTATCTGGATCTTAATTAAGGTCCCAGAGAGTCAATGTGGTTTAGGATATAGTATGAATATAAAAATGCTTTTTAAAATTACTTAAAACTGCTGGGGTGAGATTTTGATCATTTTTAAAGCTCACAGCAAGTTGTACTATGTTGTAAACCACATCCACCAAGATGTGAGACCTGAATGCAGTTTTTTTACTGAACTATTTGGGTGGCTATTGGGTTCTAGTATTTGTTAGTGAAGTTAGCTTTGCAGTTATAGTTTTAAAGAAGGACAATTTTGGATTCTAAACATAACATCTAGCATGAGTGGAACATCAAGAAACTATCATTTGCTGATGTTCTAATATGTTATCATCTACATAGCAAATTAGAATAGTGAACTGGGGAGATGAAGCAGCACCCAAATGATTTGTGAAATGTAGGTTTGTCTGATTTGATTGCTAATATGTATTTAACACACTGCAGAGTTAACTAATCATTTAGGACAGTTAAGAGTCACATGTGGTCATGTGTATGAAACATTTAGGCCTTTTCTAATTGTCTATGGCTTCTGGTTACACAAATCCATTTAGATGGAAAATAAATGTTCAACATGTTGAATTCCCTGCATTATGCTCCTTTTGAAATCTGAGGTGTGACTGGTTTGCATGTCTGCTTGGGGCTGGGACAGACTAGCCTTGGCCAAGTCATGCTAGTGTGTTTTAAATGTTCTTTTAATAAGAAATTCACCAATCTTTAACCAAAAAGTTATCTTTCATGCCGCACTTGTAGAACATCAGAAACATTAGCTACAAATGTCTACTCAAGGACCTCAGGGAAAGCATGCCTCCATAAGGCAGGGTTATGCAGGGTTTATTGTGTCTATTTCTTTCACTAACAATATGTGATACTATGCAACAAACCACATTAAAAAGCCAGTTTGAGATTACTCAACAACCAATGCAGGTAGTACAATGATAGCTGGTGCATATATTACTTGTTAGCTAAATTAAGAGTGAACTTCCACTGCAAAGCTAAAGAAACACTTTGGGCACCAAGCATATCTTGGCTAATCAACTATATTTTGGGATATGAAAAACTGTATACGTGTTTTGAAGTGCAAAGGCCATCATACATTCATTACTGCTCAGTTTCTGACCACACAAGTAGAAATGATTTGGATGGAGGGCCACTCTCAGCACAGCAGTGACCCGAACATGGTAGTGTCATAATAGCTGGACTGAGACTAGACCACCAACAAAAATATATCTAAACAGCATCAGCTCCATGGTCAGAAACTGAGTAGTGATTAATCATTTGGGATGAATAACAAACAGTACATGAACAGAAGAGCTACATTTGAAACCCCAGAAAGGTGAAGCTACAAGAATGGTTTCTGTTTAAGTCGACAGTGGGTGGAGCTACAAGAGAGAGTTTTTTTATAAAATGGGCAGTGGGTGGAGCTAAAAGAGAAACGTTTCCAATAAAGTGGACAGTAGGTGGAGCTAGAAGAGTGAGGTTTTTGATAAAGTCAACAATGGGTAGAGCTACAACAGAGGTGATTTTGATAAAGAGGCCAGTGAGTGGAGGTAAAAGAGATGTTTCTGATAAACTAAAATGCTTTAATTGCAGTAATGTTGATGCAACATTATGAGGATGTCACCTACTGTAGCTTAAAATACTGATCACACGCACAGAGAACAACTGCTTTCTAAAACACTCTGAAACAGAAACAATAAATAATAAATAAACAGTTTATTTAGAAAAGATCAATAATATTATGAAGTAAACATGACCTGACTTATCTTTACACTGTGTGTGCTGAACGTCCTCCAGCTCAGATTAACTGTCGACTCGTCCCGCTTGCCCACTCAGATTAACTCACGTTGTGATATTCAGAACAGAATTTTAAAAAATGACTCGATGTTATTTAAATGATGAAGTAACGTTTTTGTTTGTCTAACAGAACATTCTGTGAGAACCATTCCATGAACATTGTGAAGTAAACCATTATGACATCACACATTTTCAGAATGTTTGAGGAACATTATTTCTGTAACATTACAGGCGACTTTAATGGAACCTTTTCAAAATGTTGCTGGACATTCTTATAACGTTCTCTGTTAGCTGGGTCTGGACCACTTGTATTAGTGCAGTCTTGATGAAATTTTAACACAGTGTAGAGGATGACTACCAAGTCCAGATTGTCCGATACTTGTTTTCCTTTAAACAGTGACATTATTTATTAATGGGGCCAGCAATGGTTAGAAAAGTGGGCTTGGGACTGGTTCAATCCTCTGAACAAGTAGGACACAGCTGAAGGTGCCATTGAGCAAAGACATCCAACTGCAGATGCTGGAGCTGCCCACATGTATGTACTGTATGTAATGTGGAGGTTGTCACAATTGATAGTTATGTTGGAAATGATATTTTGTGATCTTTCTGTTAATAAGGGGCAGCAGGCTTGCCTGTCCACCAGAGAGAGTACACCTAACAGCAGAGGCTAGCTTCTACACCTGAGGGGGTGTGGCTAACTTTCATTATATGAAAGCAGGAGCTCCTGTTGTGCCCTCTATTTAAACTTCCACTTTCACAATGCTTCATTATTAGGAGACAAAATGTGCTTAGAAATCCTGTGGTGCATTTTCTCACATGCCCGCCTTTCGTTTCCCAGGTTGTCTTGAGGTTATTCTCTCTCAGTTCGATCAGCCCGTGGCTCCCTCACTGCTTATTTTTCTCAAGTTTTGTTTGAAGGGCTGATTTTGTTTCCTCTGTCTCATCCAGAACGCCAGTCTGTTCTTCCTTGCAATCTCAGTTTATTCTTCTGCATTTTGGGTTTCTTTTTGGTCAGTTTCTGCCCCTTAGGGCTCTCTAGTGTCATGCTTCTTTTAGTTCATTGCCAGTGCAGCATTCTCCATGTGAGACATTGTTTTAACCCTCTGGAGTCTAAGGGTGTTTCAGACACTCTGATGTAGTCAGATGTAGTTTACAAACATCTAAAATACAAGTTACAAAGTTTTTTTTTTTGTTCAGGATCACCTCAGGTTAGAGGCCTTCATTAAATCAACATTATACAGATTCCAAGTCACTGGAACACACCAAGGAATATCTGGAATTATCTTGTCATTATCATATCAATGACAGATCACATTTTTTGGCAGGAAAATGTGCACAGCTGTCTGACTCGCTCTCACCGACATGTCTCTGCTTATTTAAGCTCCTCTCACAAGAATCTAAAAATATATTTTAATTCAAGCTATACATATTTGAAAAGTAGACACTTTAAAGTATTTGGGGTATTTTTAATTTTGTTTCAAGGATAATATAAATTATATAAGTGTTTATGCAGAATTTTGTTAATATGCCGATGGCAGGACCAATGAGGTTTAAAACTTCTTGAGTGCCTTTTTACAGGATTTTTCTAGATTTGTAGTTTTGAGTTCACTGAAGCTCTTTAGCTTCTGTTAGCTATGTGTTTGGTTCCTGTCCTAAGGGCTGGACATATTGTCCCTTAACATTTTCTGTGTGTGTGTGTGTGTGTTAACAGTGTGAGCCTATCTCAGGCTCTGTCCCGAAGTACAGGGTGAGCACAAAAACAGCCTTTGATTTCCAGCAGATATAGAATGTAACTTTATTGGAATATTGTTGAACATTGGTGGCTACAGTTGCATCAAGTTATTAAGTTTCATGTGGTATCAATTGGTATTACATACACTCGATGTGCA
Organism: Crenuchus spilurus; assembly: GCA_036984385.1. Lineage (NCBI taxonomy): Eukaryota > Metazoa > Chordata > Actinopteri > Characiformes > Crenuchidae > Crenuchus > Crenuchus spilurus. Next base: position 6,311 of record BRDA01001764.1, read on the forward strand.
CTCCACCCATTAGTCATTGAGAAATTTGTGGACAGCAAGATCCCAGTATTGACTTAAAGGCTGGCATGCAGATTCTCACTCCCTAGAATCCATATTTTGTGCATGTTGATTTTTCCACTTAAGTTGAAGATTGCCTTGTCATTGAAAATGATCTGTGACCATGCTTATCATTTTCCATAAAGTCCTGGAGATTTCTGCACAATTCAAGATGCTTTCATTGTCTTACAGGTGTATGTTTTAGACCAACTGTAGCTTGCATGGGTGAACCCACAAGTGTTTGCATAAGATTTCACTTACCATGCTTTGTAGGAACCATAACACTTGGCTAGCTCTGCACACTAACTTCTCAAACATGATCAACAACTTGCCGATGGTTGAAGAAATGTCCCTTTCTCTAATCACAGATGCATCCTATCTCAATGAAATTCTACCACTTTGAAATGGTCTTCTTAGTAGGCAGATCCACATTACATTTATGATTGAAAGTATGTTGCACAGTCACAAAAATATTTTGGCAAATTCCAACATGCACCGGCTGCATTGCTGTGGGCTGTGGGATTTCACTGCCCTCTTGTGGTAGTCAAAAAGGAGTCTCTTGACTTTGTTACCAATACCAACAATAAGACTGTCAGGGTTGCATGTGATGCAAGTAACTGACACATGGTGAGATGAGGTAATAGAAAAAAGCTTTAGAAAAATATTGAATTTTGGGTTTCCTCATTTGCAGCCTGGGTCAACTCAGGTTTAATGCTTGTCTGATATGGAGCCTTTTTCTGTAATTCCTGGTGTCTGAATTACAGTTTACTTTTAAAATTGGAGCAAGTTGTTTTTCTACCACACCTAATCCAGTATACATTGGGTATATGTGCTCTGATCCTGTTTCATAGTCAAAGATGGGGAATGTTATGCTAGCTGCTCTGAAATCAGAGCATTTATTTGGGAATTTCAAATTATAACCTTTGCATATGGACATTATTCCTATAGTCTTGTGTGACAACTGTTTATCATATATTGTTTCATTTGGTTCTGTTTACATTTACTGCTGCTGGGTCTGGATAGTCCCCAAAAAGTATCGTTGTGTAGAACCATGTTTTTTTTGCACACTAGCATGATGGTAGAACCAATGACTCCATAACCAGCATGATGATGACTCCTGTAATGTGGGTGATGATGACTCCTGTAACCAGGGTGATGATGACTTCGTAACGAGGGTGACAATGACTCCTGTAACCAGGGTGATGATGACTCCTGTAACCAGCGTGATGATGATTCTGTAACCAGGGTAACAATGATTCCTGTAACCAGGGGGACGATGATTCTGTAACCATGGTGACAATGACTCCTGTAACCAGGGTGATGCTGACTACTGTAACCAGGCTGACAATGACTCCTGTAACCAGGGTGATGATGACTCCCTAACTGGGCTGACGATGACTCCTTAACCGGGGTGATGATATCTCTTGCAATTGGGGTGATGATGACTTCCTAATCAGGGTAACGATGACTCATAACTGGGTGATGATGACTCCTCCTGACAACACAGTCAGCATGATGATGACTTTGCTGTGCAAATGTAAGAAGTCTGTATATTGTATGTTTGAAGCAATGTGCATGAAAATACAAGACAAATCGCAGCCTGTGTTGATTCAATAAGTGACACGGCATTTTATTTTCCAATATGGGACAATCCTGTACTTTAATGTGGGCTGTACTATGTGTGTCAACTGGTTCAGTCTCTGTGAGGACCTCTCTGTCTAATAGGTAATGTGTGCTGAGAGTTCTGGTGTGGACCAGTGGAAGGTGGATGCTGACCATTGGTGCTGGTGACTTTTAATGTCTCAGATGTCAAAAATAAGTTAGTTATAAAAAAAATAGTACAGTAAAATTGGCAAAATACCATAATTTCTCTCATACATGAGTGCACAGCTTGACCTTGGTGGAACCCTAGAAATGACTGAGTGGCCAAGCAAAGTCATTTTCTATTAAAATAAAAGCCAAGGCAACTATTTATGAGCAATGTATATGCAAACTTCAAAGAAAGAGACAGGTAATATAAATCTAGCTAAGACTTTGTGGTAGTAAAAAGTTTTCTAAATTTCACAAATGTTACAAATTTGGTTTTTACAAAAGTTAAACTTTTCTGGAAGTTTCTAAAATGTTAACATTCCAGTAATGATGCTGCAACAATCTCACACACAGTAGGTTCAAATACTGCCCACACACACAGAGAAAATCTCATTTTTAAACCATTTTGAAACATAAACAAAACATTATAAATAAACAGCTTATTTAGAAGAGATCAATGGAATGAAGTAAACATGACCCGACTTACCTTTACATGGTCTATTCTGACCATCCTCCGGTTCAAATTAACTGTGGTTTCCCCCCTTTCTCCAGTGAAACATCTCGCTGATGTTACTTCAGACATTGCCATAAAGTTTCTGTTTGTCTAACTGGGAATGTTATGTGAAACATTCCAAAAATGTTGCAGTACAAACCATTATAATGGCACACATTTTTAGAACATTCCATGAACATTGTTTCTGTAACACTACAGGATAACTTTCATGGAACCTTTTAAAAACGTTGCTGAACATTCTGATAACATTCTCGGTTAGTTTGGAGATGTCCAGGTTCCATAAAGTTCTCAAACATAAGTTTAAAAAAGTAAAAAACATATTCGATTTCTGATCCACGATCTACTTCATAAAACTATTGTTTTTCTATGTAACATACTGCACATGTGATGTCACTACCTATCTCTCCACTTTACATATTAAAGGTCAGCTTTGTAGCAGTGGCTTATGTGGTAACCATGATGATTGAAATACCAGCAGAGCTAAACCTCAGACATCAGATTGGTGTTAACCAGTGTAATTTTGGTTGCATGAAATGCACATACACTTGAATTGTCCTTAACGGTCAAGTTGCATGAAAATAACTGGTAAAGGGCTTTTCACTTGTCCTCCATTCATTTTCAGTGACAAGCAATAGAAAGCAACCGTGGTGCTTTACCAAGTTAAGATGTGGTGATGTAATTTTACAGAAACATAGCTAATTTAGCTTTTATTGTTAAAAATGTTAGCCTCACAGCTCCAGTTTAAAACAAAAGGAACAACATTTGGACTCCATACATGTGATTCCAGTCTGCATCTGACCTAAGTACAAAAATGTGTATATCAGATTTTTCACCAGAGTGTTCCTTTAAATCAGTTAACGTTTGTGGATTCTTGTGGAAAATGTGAAGAGTAACTTATCACCTTCAGATTGTTATTTCATAGATCAACAATACAGTCTGCACAGAAAACATGAAAGTATGACTAAACACACACACTCACAGAGAGAGAGAGAGAGAGAGAGAGAGAGAGAGAGAAAACATGGCAGAGTCCTTGGGCAAAACTTCTGCTATAATTATAATTAAACTCTGGTTAAAGTCACACCGATTTGAACAGACATCTGCAAACTAAAGTTTTCACTCACACTCAGAGTGAATCAGTTACTTAACAATATAATCACCCTCAGAATGCTGTGTAGTGGTGTGTGTGTGTGTGTGTGTGTGTGTGTGTGTGTGTGTGTGATTGTGTGTTTAAACACTACAAGTGTGTGTTCTTGTTTTTCTGGAATCCCGGAGAATAAATATGAAGTTTAATGAGGATTGAACATTTTTGTGTGTATATATTATTAAATCAATGCAAAAAACTATTTTATATATATATATATATATATATATATATATATATATATATATATATATA